>LQNK01000679.1:0-46505 GCA_001586405.1 Phoebis sennae | reverse complement strand
CTGTTAATCGATATGTGTGACTAGTGTCTTTACTTTGACTTACTATTTAAAAAGAAATCGTTTAGATACACTACAAAACACATTCCTTCTCGACGAAGTATCTCTGCTGTCCAATTTGTAACAGACGCAAACATTCGCGGCGTCGCCGCTAGGCCGAAAAGCAGGCATGTCATTTGCACTAGACGACCCTTGTAGCTGATTCTTAAATAGTGTCGATGACTGCGAGAAATTGACAAATGATATAAGCTTGGCTTAAATCTATTTTTCAACATCCAATCGCTGGCCTGAAGAAACTGAGCTATCCGGTGATAATGGAATAAGTGAAAATGTTTTGGCTTCATAAAGCGGTTTAGAGCCATTAAATTGAAAATAACCCTGTTGAGCCCATTTGTCTTCTTTATAAGAAAAACGTGCGATATAAACGCGGGAGCCAGAGGCGCGAACTAGAGTATTTGACTTTGAATCATACAATCTATCTCCGAAGACATTAAGGATGAAATTGGAGTTTGAAATGTTATCAAAATGTCTGACGTTGGATAAATCACCGGGGGTCTTCCACCATTCGCTGGTTTGAACCGTGACACAACAGCTTTATTTATCTTATCAATAGGTGGTATTGATCTTTTGTAAAATATACGACTAAAGACTGCTGATTAAACATATACTCGGTGTACGGCGATATCTTCGAGAGTATACTTCCGTTTTAAATTTTTAAGCAACGCTTTACGTCTTAACTCTAAAACTTCCGCACGTTTTCCACAAATTATTTGCAAAACATCATGGGAAACCGACTTATATTTCGAATTTACACCAAATAATTCTTTTAATTTATCGTACAAGTAATCAGAATTTAAATTTGAATTATTTACTGAAGACCATTCGATAATACTGCGCAACACGCAATTTTCTATTTTATTTTGAATTATAAAAAGCATTCGATAATGCCGCGAGGAATACGCTCCATTTGAAACTATCTATATGGTCTAAAATAACCATCTAAAAATCGCAATTCCTCATTAACCTTTAAATCCGAAAACGCCGGGAAGGCGGTATTTTTTTTTTTCTTTTTTTCTGTATATCGATATACCTCACGGCATTTCAATCAGAGGAATCGAACCTCTGTGAGGCAGTTAACATTAGCCACGCGATCTGAATTAGTCGTGGGCACAGAAGGTTCTTTGGACTAAATCGTTACTACTGCATTAAATCGTTAAGGAGAACAGCAGGATGTAAAAACGGTTCATCCCTCTGCATATTAATACCCTGTTCCGAAATCGGAATAGTTTTCGAAAGAGGCATATTTACGGCAAACGACCCGAAATTGGCAAAAAAAAAACAAAATATTTGCGTGACTCACCAACTGCTGAGATAACATCCCAAACCTTTGATCCATCTCCTGAACAGCAATACGCGGCTGAGAGGGCCCGCCGCGCCGGCGCCGCTTTGGCGAGGGCTCGTCGTGGCTAGAACTTTCGCTGGATGACGCCTGCGACGTGTCCGAACATGTCGGCACATGCGGCGTATAGTATTGCACCGCCTGCTGCCTCCTTGAGCAAGACGGTTCACCGTCCCCGAATAAATCCACGACGTCCGAATTTAAAACAGAACCTTTTTTATCGCCCATATTAAAAACTTAGGTACGAAACGAATGAGACGGTATTTCGAAATAAAGCCTTCCAACGAACAAGAAACGAAAACAAAACTATTTCACACACCGTAAACTTTTAAAAACCCGAACACTAAATATTACAGCGGAACGTAACACTTTTAATCACGTACGAAATTATTTAAACGTAAATTAGTTAAACCGAACGTTTTTACGTTCGGAAGCCGAAAGGAATAAATTCACATTCGAACACTTATAACATAACTTTCTACTTTAATCTCGAAAGCTAATAAAATACTATAAGCGACATTTATAATACAACCGAATAAATATTTCACTAAATATATTTTATTCCGACGACCACGCGTTCGTTTTTCAAAAAACGACGCAACAATAAGAAGAGAACTTTGGTGGCTTGCGTCGTTGATATTTTAGTTCCAGTTAGCGCCGCTGGTGGGGCTGGGGGCGCTAGCGAGCTGCGGAACGAGCGATATCTGGCGGCTACGCGAGAAAGATCGATGCACTCTCTCCCATAATGGACTTCGGACGTAAAACGGAACACATAATATTTTTAAACTTTTGTTGTGCTCCTCTAAAAAATACAGAAATTAGTAGCCCACGCGTGCGAAGCCGCGGGCGAAAAGCTAGTTTAAAATAAAAACCTGTCTAATTTTCGTCACCATCTTGTTCACATAAACTTGGATTAAACTTTACCCCTCCTTAACTTCAAAAAATAACATTGCGTCTTTAGACAAACGCAACCCTCAATGTAACTTTATACTTGGCTATTAATTACTATTGTTATTAATTACTATTATTATTTTCTTTCCTTCTCATTTTACTTTCATTGTCTGTATTTTCTCTGTTTGGTATTTATTGATATTGCTTGTGTATGGAATAAACATTCTTTCTTTCTAAATTAACAAAAATGCTTGCTTATGACGTCAAAAACAAAGCTAGTCTTTAATATTATACACGGAACTGAAACAACAATTTACACCTTTATATTGTATTTTAAATGCAAGAAAATATTTTAAAAGGAAACATATAAATTGAGTATCGCCGTATCTCCGAAAGTGAATAGCATATAAATTGTAGAACCTTCTCGAAGTTTGCACAGGACAATACAAACTTTATGACAGTCGCTTTTTATCTATTGAATATTCATATCAAATACTTTGTATAAAACGTATTATGTATATGTATATGACGTTCTAAAAGCGCTTCGAAAGAGCCCAATTTGGAAATTAACGTTTTGACTTTGACTTTGTCACTCAGTGAAAATGCGCCTTTCTAACGGTGAAAGAATTTTTGAAATTGGTACAGTATTTTTGTGTGAAAACAAGTTAATCCTACTACTATTATAAAGGCGAAAGTTTGTAAGTATGGATGTATGGATGTATGGATGTTTTTTACTCTTTCACGCAAAAACTACTGCACCGATTATGATGAAACTTGGTATACATACAGGTAAGGGTTCAGAATAACATATAGGCTACTTTTAATCCCGGATTTGCCATGGGATCAGACGTTACGCGGGTGAAACCGCGGGGCGCGGCTAGTAAATGTATATTTTGATAATGATATGTTGCGTGTTGCGGTTGTTGGCTGTGGATGGACTAGCTGCATAAAGCCCCCTCTACACATCGGCACGGCATACGCGGACGTCATCTGTCGATGGATGGCAGATGCATCGGCAGACGTAAATTACTTACTACGACTGTCTACGGATAGAATATTAACACTACATGATTACATCCGCACATGATGCCCGCGAATGCGTCTGCAGATGTGTTGAGGGGGCTTTAGGCAGCGCAAGACGACCTCGACACTTATCGTTGACACGGGTAACGTGCAATAACTAACGAAAATTACCAATTTAGATTAATACTTATTCATTATTTCACGGTGATTTTTACGGTCTTTTTCCAAGTGATAATGATATTAAATCTTAACAATCATATAGAGTTGATTCTATACGTACACCATAACTTGAACGAACTTTCAAGCTGCATGACAGTCTGCTTGAAGCGCTCTCCGAGTACCAGCCGTAAACTTCGTGATTGATGACGTACATGACAAGTCAAACCAATTATATCCAGTCGCTGGAAAGATAAGTTTTTAATATGAGTTTATTATAAAAAGTCTTCCCTTAACTTAACTTAAAATTAATGAATATGTAGTAATTTATAGGTTAATGTCACAGATTTTAAAATAAAAGGTAGATGGAGTGTTCCCAAGACTCGAGTGACGCTAACTACTCGTACGTACAAGTGCATCTGTGTAAGTGATATTTGAAAATTACGAAGCTGTCATGACGTGTTGTCTGTATTTGCTTTTGAAATTTGTATTTGCTTTTCAACAACACTCGAGTCTATGGTCGCACTCCATCTGCCTTTTATTCTCTAATCTGTGGTAAATGTATACTAATTTACAGATAAATTGTGCTGATGTGATTTTAGCATTGAATAAAGCGACCCATCAAAGAGACGTTTATCTGAATTTATCATTTTATTATCATACAAAATATAGACCTTAAGATATTATAATTATAGATTTTCATTTGAATAATATTCATTTGTGATTAAGTACTTTATAACAAATCGTAAAAGCAGTTCCAAGTATTACAAGCTAAGAGAATTTTGAACGTTGGAGAGAAATTCTAAGAAAACGATAAAAATATGATATTAGGGTATTCGTAGTTAATCGTTACTTATATTTTAAATGCAAAGGTAATTCCGTCGGTCTATCTGTGTTTTCTTTATGCTTAAATCATTGAACTAATTGGATGAAATTTTGTACGAATATAGTTTGAAACCCGAGAGAATACGTCAGATATACGCGGGAGAAACCGCGGGATATAGCTAGTAGTAGTAGTAGTTATATGGGCTTTTTGTTTTGTTTTGCTATAGTTTATATGTATATATGATGTCCAAAAAAGTATTTTTCGTTTATACATTCAATATGAACCAACATAGCGTCACAGTAATATGTACGTACACTTAAATAAACTCCCTACTTACGCTTCTTGGTTCTACCTGCATTTAAATTAAAAACTTTAGTCAACATAACTTCCAGGCAGGTACTCAACTCCTTTTCTATTAGTATAAGAATTATGAAAATGGACTCAGTAGTTCCGGGGATTATCTTGAACAAACTTCCAATCTTTGTAAGCTTTAGTTTGTATTCAAAGACTTTTATCATCTTTCATTTAAAATATGAGTTTCAAGAAGTTACAAACCTGGAGCGTTATTCGGTATTAACTTATCGTATCTTTAACTCATACACGAATTTCTATAATAACCATAA
The DNA here is from genome assembly GCA_001586405.1 of Phoebis sennae. Lineage (NCBI taxonomy): Eukaryota > Metazoa > Arthropoda > Insecta > Lepidoptera > Pieridae > Phoebis > Phoebis sennae. Next base: position 41,590 of record LQNK01000679.1, on the reverse strand, counting down.
CAAAATATTTATTTTATTGTATTCCGTATGCCATAATATAGATTATCTATGAATTGATTAAACGCGTTCAAAAACTTAATAAATAAATCAAATAATTCTCAGACTCATGTCAATTTTCTTGCCAGTTCTTCTTGAGGTTACCTTCCAAACTCTTGGAAGAAATTAATATACTTTGTATATATAATGAGTTCCAGATTTCTTTTAGCACTATTTGATACTCCACAAAGTTTAGTATTGAATGTCCATTTCAAAAATTCACCCCAAAGTCAAAATATTTATTTTCCAAATCGGCGTCTTTAGAGGCGTTTATAGAACGTCATTTACATATTTTTTTTATTTACCACCGACTCGGATACATTAAGGATTCAATATTTTGAGTTTCAACTCACCTAACGGCCGTTTTCAATAATGTATCAAAGATTATGGATATATTGTAATCTCATCGAAGGCATATTGAAATTAAAGTAAGTGCAAATAGATAGATTTGCCTGACTTTAGTAAGCAAAACAAGGGATAGATAGAATATTGAAAACGGCCGTAAATGGATTCAAAATGGCGGTTAAAATTAACTGACCGGTTAAATCATTGGGATAACATTACCTCGGTTTCGCATTAGCTTTTATCGTGACTCTGAGTTATGGCTTCCCCTTCCGAAATTCGGACATTATGGACATCGCAGCACATAATGAAGTACTGAGCATAGACTTAATAAAAAGTAATTTAGAATTTAATAACATATTTATGGATAATTCGGACTTGTAAGGAACCTGTTCGTGCTCGATCATAGGCCACGTTAACGCTTACCATCAGGCGTAACTGTGGCCAAACGTTCACCTAATTAGCATAAAAAAACCTCTCACACGCTCCTTCTTTCCTAGTAATTACAATTTGGAGAAGTTGAAAGTCCACGATACAGGCTAGCCTTGTGTGGGTACGACTGACGATATATTCGTATAGTTAGTATAGACCTTGTATATGTAAATGTGCAAAAGAAATGCAAGGGTATTTATTTGTCATAGCATTTATGGTTATAAATAAATATATTTTTATTTTCATTTTATTTCAATGTGAATAGGATTCGTTAGGCAAGCATAAACCAACCTAGTCCTCGTTTTGCTTTCTAATGTTTGCCTATGCTAGGATAAAAAAAATCGGCACTTTTAGAATGATTGGTTGTTAGCCGTATTGAGCTTCGTATAATTTCTTGACGTAAACTTCATGAGGAATGTGTGTGGGAGAGACTCCAACAATAAAAGATCCAAGGAGAAAGGTTTAAAGTAAAGTTGTTATTAAAGTAAAGCTGTTATTCCTTAATACAGGTTACTTAATAACCTAGTAAGGAAACAGCGCTCTACCCACAGTTCCATTGATTATAAAAGTGTCAAATAAACAATTTTTATTTTATTTTATTTTATTTAAAGTAAAGTAAATCTTTACACAACCATTAGTATTCGGGATCCAATTCCAATGTAGACATAAATTACTGCGACTGACTTTAAAGGACAATACTATTTATGTTATAAAAATTTTGTTGCTGTTATCATGTACTGTAATCAATATAACATAATTTTAAGCAATTTCTTTTTTCATATCACAACATCACATTTACCGATAACGAAAACTCCCAAAATAGCACGTTTAAGTACATGAAGAACATTCGAGAACATTCGAGAAGCATGGAGGATTCATATGGAGGTGAACATAATTGAATAGAACTTAACAATACTTCACGTAGGCTGCTTTCAGGCGTCGAGTGACACATTTCTCGCTACTTGGGATACTCTTAAGGGAAAAGATTTTAATTTACGTGTTTTTTCGAGTACCCACGTTATTGTGAATTGACATTATAATAGGCTACAAATATATTTAGTCGTTTTCTTGTTATGTTTCGTTTTGAGCACAAAAAATATTTGCAAGTGTCATTATATCATATATCATATTTTGCAAAATAGAACCGACTTCCTCGCACTAAAAAGTAGAAAATAACTTTTATTTAATTTTTGTTGAAATCTGTACAAAGTTGGTTCAAAATATTGTTAAATTGAAAATAGATAAAGGCATGATATTTTTGGTAATTTTTTTTTCATATCACAACATCACATTTACCGATAACGAACGAAAACTCCCAAAATAGCACGTTTAAGTACATGAAGAACATTCGAGAACATTCGAGAAGTGTATGGAGGTGAACATAATTGAATAGAACTCAACAATACTTCACGTAGGCTGCTTTCAGGCGTCGAGTGACACATTTCTCGCTACTTGGGATACTCTTAAGGGAAAATATTTTAATTTACGTGTTTTTTCGAGTACCCACGTTATTGTGACATTTTAATAGGCTACAAATATATTTAGTCGTTTTCTTGTTATGTTTCGTTTTGAGCACAAAAACTATTTGCAAGTGTAATTATATCATATATCATATTTTGCAAAATAGAACCGACTACCTCGCTCAAAAAGTAGAAAATAACTTTTATTTCATTTTTGTTGAAATCTATACAAAGTCGGTGCGAAATATTGTTAAATTGAAAATAGATAAAGGCATGATATTTTTTGGCATTTTTTTTTTTCATATCACAACATGACATTTACCGATAACGAAAACTCCCAAAATAGCACGTTTAAGTACATGAAGAACATTCGAGAAGCGTATGGAGGTGAACATAATTGAATAGAACTCAACAATACTTCACGTAGGCTGCTTTCAGACGTCGAGTGACACATTTCTCGCTACTTGGGATACTCTTAAGGGAAAAGATTTTAATTTACGTGTTTTTTCGAGTACCCACGTTATTGTGAACTGACATTATAATAGGATACAAAATATACTCGTTTTCTTGTTATGTTTCGTTCTGAGCACAAAAAATATTATCTCAACAATAAAAATAAATGGGAAATTTGAATGTTTGTGTGTCAATCACGACACGATCCAGACACTTAAAATTACACTATATAAGGATCGAATCTAAATTTTCCGGCACAATAGACCATTGTCTTATCTACTGCGCAAATTGGGTCGTCAAACGTTGCCAATAATAAAAGAAAAAATACACGTACTACATCGAGATCTTATTTGATATATATATAGTATAGTATATATATAATATAGTATAGTAGTATAGTATATATATAATATAGTATAGTATTTCTATTATAGAAACAAAAACGGGTTTGTTACAACACATAACTCGAAATCTGATATATTTGGACATGACGATGATGTAGGAAACCGGACGTGTTTAAATAAATTAAACATTATTGTAAAAAGTGTGAATATAGTGGAATTGAAAGTATAAAAATGTGTTTGTCTTTATATAAAAGTATATCTGAACCAATTCAGCAGAAAATTCGAAGGCTTAGGACTATGATATAGGATACATTTAATCCCGGAACGACCACGGGAATGGACTATGACATGACTATGACTACACGTGGGTGAAACCGCGGTACACAGCTAGATATAAATAAAGGATTTTATTGTACGCCTAACTGTTAGATCATTATTGATTGAAATAACTAAGCAACTCTCTGTAAATGGTAATTTTATAGCAATAATCAAAATTTTATTTACTGAGTCAGCCTGCAAGTACGAATGTAAAGGATGTCAAGAGTTTTCATTCATCCGGGAACTGAGAGTTGATATTAATTAAATTTTTCACATCAATGCAGTAAATAAATAAATATTCAGGAACATTTAACACTACGCCATCTAGTCCCAAACTAAGCAATCCTTGTAGTATGGAAACTAGATAACTGATGCATATACTTAAACATACTTTTTTGTAGATACATACATACTATAGTATGTCTGACAGTAGAAAATTATAATGTTCATCACTTTATAATTTTCTACTCGTGGGAATCGAACCCACACCCTCCGGCACAATAGACCATTGCCACATCTACTGCGCCAATCGGGTCGTCGAGTAAGAAACATGATTTGTATTTGATATGTATTCTTCACAGATTAGAGAATAAAAGGCAGATGGAGTGATCCAAAGACTCAAGTGACGCTAACTACACGTACGTACACGTGCATCTGTGTGAGTGAAACTTGAAAATTTCGAAGCCCACGCCCTGTTGTGTCTAGAAAAACATTTTTGTATTTGCTTTTCGGCGACACTCGAGCGTTCAGCCGCACTCCATCTGCCTTTTATTCTCTAATCTGTGGTTCGTCTCTTAAAGGTCCCAATGTCGAATTTGTTCTAAAACACCGCAGAGGGTAAGTTGTTCCAAAGTTCGTGGCAAGAAGTTTCGCGTAAAATGCACGTGATACGTATGTGTATTCAGTTGTCTTTTGAAGTATACATTCATTTATTAGGCATTTTTTGTCCGGATTACAGATTAAGATTATTGTTCACAACTTTATGTAGTTTAAACAAAATATAATATAGGTATGCTTATTCCTTTAAATCCTAAATATTTTTAACATAACAATGAAGAACAAAGTGATTATAGTAGCAATAGACATTTAAAGTAGTTTTTTGTTCTATTTATCGCATATAGACACCATAAAATCAATACCCTAACTAGTCGTTCACTCCGAGTTAGACATTTCGTTATAATGCAATGTAGACTTTTAGTACACCCCGAAATAATGTTTACTATTTATTTTTCTGCCTGTGGTTGTGTGTACGTCATTTCTGTGAAAACTACTGAGCAGATTGTGATAAAGCTTTATATAGCCTAAGTCTAGTCAAGGAATAAGAAACCAATTTCGGGGATATATCATTAAATTAATTAGGTGTACAAAAATAAAAAAAGTTTTTAACCAATGTCTTTTCTCAAATATACAGATGACGAGACATGCGTTTAGATATACAAAAAATATGTTTTGAAAATCCACAAAGTAGAATATTCTGTACTCCCCGCGAGAGAAGCCACGGGCTTAAAGCTAGCTATTAATATTTCAGTATAATTTTCAGCTTTAAAACGCGATTTATACCCCATTATTTCACCCGATAATCACAGTTTATGGCACAAAAAACGCAATTTACCATTAAAAGCTACAATAAACCGATTTAAACCATTTGCTGATAACTTAAATACGCATCAATTTATCGACAAAAGCCGATTATTTCGATTCATTTAATGTGCTTAATGTTTTATACACTAACACCCATATTCTAATACGTATCTCGAGCATTCCTCGACTTCACTCAACCTCTGTCATCGAAAATTTACATTCTGAGTCGGAAAAAAACTCTACTAACTCACGTCCACTCACGCTAATACAATTTCGAAGTAGAAAATTTAACACCTCAATCCATTACTTTCATCTATTTAATAATAAAATATTGTATTTTTATGTTACTACAATCATGAATCGTCAATTAAAATTTGTCATACGTCATATTTGACGTAACCTGAGTGGAAGTAAAATTAAGGTAACGTCTTAGAATACGGGTGTAAGATACAAAAGTCAAATTTCATACAATATTCTCTCAAGCCACGTACACATAGGCACAGTTCCTATAAACGACGGAACGTCTTAGTATAACAAATACGAATTGTTTTCACTAACGAGTGGCTAATCAACCAATCGGAACCAAGGCGTAAGTCTAACGCGTATCTATAATGAACGTGGCGTTAAAACGTTCCTCCTAGCCGAATTTCGGCCACGGCGGCCAATCTGTACAGAGATCAGCCAACTGCGCGGGAGATATTATAGTGCACAAGTGTGTGCGCAAACACAAGTGCACTCTCTATTACTCTCTATAATGAACGTGGCGTTAACATAACTACCAAAACTTGGTTCCGATTGTTTGATTATTGTCATGTACCGTGTGTTGTTAATAAAAAAACAGTAATATTGTAAAAAGAAAAACACTTTAATAAGTAGTGTATAAACTATAATGTACAAGGCCCGATATGACAGTGGTAGCGGAATAGAGAGTAAGTGGCATAGACAATGCAATGAAGGCGCGTCCGTTTATAGTATATTCCGATACTCGTAACAATATATATACATATAATAAAACAGTAACCGAACCATTTCTGTACATTGAATATTTTTCAAAAAGAGTAATTGGTATGCAACATGTATGTTCTATAGATAGCAAAACCATGGTTAGAATTTTTTTTTCTGTTTGTCTGTTTGTCTGTTTGTCTGTTTGTCTGTTTGTCTGTATGTCTCTTTGTCTGTTTATCTGTTTGTATGTGCGTCAATCACGTAATAACCACTGGGCAGATTTTGATAAAATTTCACATGCTATTAGACCAATATTAGGTACAACTTATAGGCTATATTTTATTTGAAAAAAATATTTTTAAGGGTGGCTCTCCATACATGCAATCGGAGGGTAGAAAAATAAATTCGCGAATACACCATTAAATGAGGTATTATTGGATAGGTTTTTGAAAATGAAATACAGGTTTGTAAATACGTTTTTTTCTAAAATAAATATTTTTTGAGATAATCGCTTCTAAAATCGTGAAAATGTCATACCACGTAACAATATGAGATTTTGGTTGAGGTGCGGATATGTCTTTTTATAATCTTAACGTATTGATTAAGACATTAAAAACACTCAATAAGTTATCAAAAACTTTCAGAAATAAGTAACTCTCCACCCGCGGCTTCGCTTGCATGGGCTACAAATTTCTGTATTTCGAAGAGGGGAGGGTACAGTGAGATTTTTGTTAAATCTATTTCCATTGAAAATTATAAAAAAAACCTATAGACATGCGCATATATCAGCGGTCCTGTGACCGTCATTTTTTTACACTTTTGTTTTGCGCCTCCACAAAATACAGAAATTAGTAGCCCACGCGTGCGAAGCCGCGGGCGGAAAGCTAGTTATAAAATAAACTAAAAACGACGGTTTGAATCTACAATAAATGTAGCGTTGCACGGTGGCACTTAACAATGATTCATATTATGTTTATCGATTCTCAGAATAACACCCTTTATTTTTTTAAACAACCGTTTCCTTTCAATAAAATCGTTTCGTTGACAATTGAAGTGTTTATCGTTATTTATAGAAATACCGTTATTTATAGAAATATCGTTTTTATAGACGTACCGTTATTTTAAGAAATCGTTATTTATAGAAATATAACGTAAAATAAACACTCGTTGTTGAAATAATTTAGAAATATTTTATGAGAACGAATGCCAAGTGTATCAAATGTACATCTGTTTCTGAAATTGTTTTTCGAAAATGTATTTATAAAATGCAAGCGAGGAAGGTGAGTGTATTTTATATTCTTTTCACTGATGCACTTCTCATTATATATTTTCCTAATATTATAAAAAGGAAAACTTTGTTTGTTTGTTTGTAATGATTAGGTTTAAAATCTACTGGACCAATTTCAAAAATTCTTTCACCATTCGAAAGCTACATTATCGTCGAGCAACATAGGCTCTATTTTAAAGGCTATATATAAAATCAGCCTGTATTTCTATCCCATTCTTCCCCGTCCTGTTCTAGTCCTCTCCAAACTTCCTATCATTTGTCCTCTCCTCTTATCCTCTCCCCTTCCTTCAAGCTGGCATGGCACCTGCGACAGTTTGCTGTTCATGGGCTGCGGTCAGTCGCTTAACATCAGTAGAATCGCATGCTCCGCTTGCCCACTGTTACATAAAAAAAAATATTGAGAACGAAGCCGCGCGGATCACCAAGTTGATATATACAGATTAAAATAATATTATAGTCATCGGATATCCTCTTATCCCCTAATTCGGTCCTTTTGTTCCTTTTGTTTCTTTATAATAATAGTTTAGTTTTACCTACTAATCTTTCGGTTTAAGACCTTTAAACCTTAAACTTATACATTAATAAAGAACCTTGTAGGGTTGCGTGGGCGTGTTATAGTATTATAGATGCCCTATTGGGTCTGATTAAAGGTCAACCCTCTGGTAACAGGTAAAGGAAACTGTTTTGCTAATTGTCCTTTTATAATTTTAATATTACGTAAGTTTGTATGTGTGGGTGTTTTACGCAATCATGAAATCGCATGCAGACGGTGGTATTTCATAAATTCATGTATTACGGATTGACGACCCGATTGGCGCAGTGGATGTGGTCATGGTCTATGGCACCGGAGGTCGTGGGTTCGATCCCCACGAGTAGAAAAACATGATGTGTTGAACATTTTAATATTCTCCTACCTGGGAGTTTTTATTAATATGTTAAATAAAAATTTTTGCCAAAAAATAGAACCGACTTCCTCGCTCTAAAAAGTAGAAAATAACTTTTATTCCATTTTTGTTGAAATCTATACAAAGTCGGTGCAAAATCTTGTTAAATTGAAAATAGATAAGGCACTGACTTTGTATAGATTTCAACAAAAATGGAATAAAAGTTATTTTCTACTTTTTAGAGCGAGGAAGTCGGTTCTATTTTTTGGCAAAAATTTTTATTTTATCCTTTTTAGTGTCCTGTGAAGGGTAATCACATCATGTAGTTACAATTCAGTTGATATATATACATCATTAAACCTTAACCGCAGAGCTTATTCCGTTGATTTTCGAGGAGTTCCCTGGAATATCTTCCACATGGATGATCACTCTACTCTGATGACTCTACTCTTTCGATTGCAAAAAAAATTTTCCAAATCGGTCCATAAACGCCGGAGATATGCGGTAACATACATAAAAAAAAATACGGTCGAATTGATAACCTCCTCCTTTTTTTGTAAGTCGGTTAAAAATTTGTAAAAGTATGTTTAATTATGTCTATCAGCAGAGTTTGGGGCTAGATAGCGTAGTGTTAAATGTCCCAGAATATTTATTTATTCATTTATACTCTTAAAAAATTACCTGATTGAGTTTTATTATTCGAAAAATATTTTATTTATTATTAAAATCATTATTACTGACTGAATCCCATAAAACAACACGTACATAATATTCTTTTAAATTTTGTTTATATCGAACAAAATCGGCAAGTCATATTGTCTTCAAATAATACAGGTTTATAATACTACCCTCTCCATATCATTTGCCTTTTTCAAGAGCTTCTCTAGAATTCTAAAATATTATATATATTGAATAAATAACTTATTTTTATTATTTATTAATTTATATCAACTAATTAGACCTCTTATCACAGTACACCAACCATTTTCCTCATAATGTTGTAATTATATTTTATTTTGTATTCTTTGAAATAAATACTTTTTCTTTCTTTCTTCCCCCCTACATGGTATAGCCATAACCCAAAATTTAATATCAACGTGAAATAAATGAAAACTAATAAAATCATAACATTTAAATTCCTTTATCTCCAAAACTTTAAAATATAAAGTACAGTCATTAGTATTAATATAGTTGTATTAGTAAAACTCTCATAAAACTAGCAATGATCTTACGCTTGTATTCTGTGTTTGCACCTCGTTCGTTATGCTGGTTGTTTGGGACATACTGTAAAAAACTGCGGAACGCTTTGTTCCAAATATATTATATAATTTATTTTTTACAAAAATATACTATAGCAAATACATATTGCAAAATCTTGTTAAATTTTAAGCAGCTGACTTTGTATAGATATCAACAAAAATAAAATAAAAGTTATTTTCTACTTTTTAGAGTGAGGAAGTCGGTTATGTTTTTGGTGAAAGGTTATTATTTTTCTCTTTTTAGTGACCTGTGAAGTGTAATCAAATCATCTAGTCACAATTCAGTGTCAGAGTTAGAGTTAAATGGATATATACTCCATAAAACCTTAACCGTAAAGCATATTCTGTTGATTTTCGAGGAATTCCCTGGAATATCTTCCGAGGTCCCATAGAAATGGATTGGTTTAAGTCTCACTGATTATAAGACTTGAACTAAACCATTTCTATGGAACTACACTGATACTCTACTCTTTCGAATAAAAAGCATTTTCCAAATCGGTCCATAAACCGCGGAGATATGCGGTAACATACATAAAAAAGGAACGATTTGTTTTTTGTATCGAATAGGATCCGAAACTACAGAAGCGATTTAAAAACATAAAGTTAACCGCACGTTCCGCATGCCTTTATCATAAAACACACAAAGCATGTTCCGCATGCCTGTATCATAAAACACACCATGCATGTTCCGCATGCCTGTATCATAAAACACACAAAGGATGTTCCGCATGCCTGTATCATAAAACACACCATGCATGTTCCGCATGCCTGTATCATAAAACACACAAAGCATGTTCCGCATGCCTGTATCATAAAACACACAGTGCATGTTCCGCATGCCTGTATCATAAAAATTATATATTTCGCTTATGATATAAAAGCTGTCGTCTATCCACCATAACCGTGTGTCCTATAATGGCGGAAAGTTACACGGTTTTCATAGCTTCAGTTGAAACATGCGAAATTTCACACGCTGTTTACATTAGAGATATTTGTGAAATGAGAGTTTTGAGTTGGAAAGCCGTTTTTACAAGCTTTGATGAATATTTGTTGATATTGAAAGAAATTCTCGCTAAATGAGGAAGTACTTTTATATGAATATGTAATTAATAATTATACTTTTTAGTTTATAATCCTAACTGTACGTGCATAAAAAAAATCTATTCTTATTTTTAACAAACAGAATAAAAACAAATTTTGTGAATGTAAATCTTGCGAGGATTATTTTGTTTAGTTTGTAATTCTTTCACGCACAATCTACTGAATGGTTTTGGATAAAACTTTAAAGTAATATAGATTATATAATATCAGCGGACGTAGAAAAGTTATAATTTCACCCGAGCATCACCCACTCTTCCATTAATTTGATACGTCATTAAAATGAGACTTGACATACCGATATATTTTCATTAAACATAAATTAAATACAAACAAACTATAACAAAAATTATCTCTCTATGATATAAGAATAGATATTATACTGAAATGTAGTAGAAATAGTGGTACATAGCTATTTTCAAGTTAATTAACTAAGGAAGTGTTATTAATTATTTCTTATTTAAAGGAGAAAGGCTTAATATATAAATTTGTATTTGTTTAACAAAATTCTAAATATTTCCACAGAGCCCTTGATGAGCCTGTCCCAGACAAAACAAGATGGCGTAAGTTTCACAGAAAATCATTGCGGTTAAATGCCAATTCAAATTCGACATTAAACATTAAATAACTTTGAAATTTACACCAAAAGGAAAATGTCGACACTTCTTGTGAATACTATTAAACACTTAACAAGACCTATATAATTATATTTATGTATTTACCACTATTCAAATTACACTTTACTATAATATTTATTACTAGCTGTTCAGCGCGGCTTCGCTCTCGTAGCTCAATGTGATGATGATAGCCTATGTTACTGAGCGAAAGTATTTTTTGAAATAGGTCCAATAGTTTTCGTGTAAACATAATAAACGTACACACAAAAACAGAAATATCTCCGCTTTATATAGACATGTATAATTACTTTAGCTTCTCTAACTGCCGCTTTGACATCGGGAGCTGCTGAAAATCAGCACTGCGACTGCTAGAGGGGCAGTATATGCTGAGCAACTGCCCTTTCAATGCCACATTGCTAGCTATTTCTTGTGTGTTTTTACCATTCAATTGCTATGTGGATAAATACCTCTCCTTCAACCTTTTATTCTAATGAAATAACATTACATAAGTTTCAGACTTGTAATATTCAAATTATAATAATACAAAACACGTTCAAACGTAGTCGGTCACCTTGATACTAATATTAAAGTTATGCAAAATATTTATCTCTAGTTACTTACTCGCATAACTTCTTAGACTAAACAAAACTTTTTTAATATCAATACAATTTAATCGTTACTAATATAATAAATGCGATTGTAACTCTGTCTGTTTTCACCTCTAAACCACTCAACCGATTTGTATGAAATTTTGTAGATAATATAATGATTGAAGTCCGACAAAGAATGTTATAGTATTTTTATTCCGGAAATCCGGAATAGTGGATATACGCGGGTAAACTCGCGTGGCATAGCTATTAATATTACAAATACACTAGCTCTGTCTGGTCACAGCTATCAATTTATACAATCAAATATTTTATAAGAAACAAAATGCATTTATTGGCACATACCTAAAAATTATTATTTAGTGCAATTTTCAAAACTTTTTCAAACATGCATCAAGGTTAAAAATCGCAACAAACAGATCACTACAACAATACATGATCGAGTTTCACGTGCCGTTGTATCGGGTATCGATTCAAGTATACATTTCAATGTCACTACAATATATTGTTTATTTGTGATATATAAATAGAATAGAACATATATTCAGTCAACCGTGATAAGTGGATTGGAACTTCTATAAAATTATCCAGTAGTTTTTGAGCCTATTCAATACAAACATACAAAATTAAAAAGGTTTCCTCTTAGATTATATCTATAGATTAGCTGTAACCCATCTGCCGTTTCAGATATACGCATCTGCCGTTTTCGTGGGATTTCCGAGATAAAACTATTTTATGTCTTTTATCCGCTTCAAACAATCTCTGTAAAAAATCATCCAAATCGGTTCAGAGGTTTAGGCGTGAAAAATATTGAACATTAATAATTTATTGACACGTGTGTGACAAAGTGGCATTAAATTGATAAATAATTATAATTTGTAAATGGTGTAAATATGTGAATTAAGAATTTTCGACGAAAGAAACACCCGAAAATCAAATAAAATGAATATTTACATCTGCGTTTTGGATATTAAAAATTTAACTGGATAATTTTTTAATAATAAAAAGGCTTGAATCACAAGTAAGAACATAAGACGAAAAATATTAGTTAATTTTAGTATGGCTTTTTTAAATTTTAATGTATAAAAAAGATGCATCCACTCAATATGGACTTATATCTTGGTGATAATCTGATGATATACAGCAAACATTGTCTATCACATAGTAAAATATTATACTACAGATGAAATCAACTCATTAAAACAACCATTTCAAATGTGAATGGGATATGAAAAATGTCGCAAAACCTTTACATCGAAGTAAGATAAATTCGGCATATTTTCCGTAAATCCTTCCTTAGGGTATAGGGGTATGCTTAAGGACACATTTTTTATGTAAAACAAATGCCTGCTACATTTATTCTGGGCAAGGGATGACCTGTGATGATACCGTCAGTTTTCTTTAGTTTTATGTTATTTTTCTACAACGCCCTCAGCTTCACTTCAAATTGGGGGTCTATAGATAAATAAAAATATTCAGTTTATCATAATATAAACGAGATTTGTAATAAATTGACTGCATTATAGTAATTAAGAGATAGGTCCGAAGCCATTCTTTACCCCGTGTGGCGACGGGGTTAGAAATTAGAATACGTGTGTCGTCACCATATTTCTAACCGTGAGTGTGGTTAGAGGCGACAGAGGGTAATTCTGCTGCATAACATCTTCAGCAACACGCACCGGCGTAATTACCATCCCCAGTAGAAGATATGAGTGAAGCAGTATTGCACTGTGTTTCGTACGGTGAGCGGGTGTCCGGAAGCCGGTATTCCCATCGTATTCCTCTCCATCATTAATCCTCTCATTATCCCTATCCCCTCCCTTTCCTTTAAGCCGGCAAGACATCTTCGACACTTTTAGGCCATTTGAAAACTTGTATAATGCCTCTCTTATTATACCCCAACATGGAACTACTACCCAATGGTCCCAGGTCGGAATATAAGAAAAGATTAGATGTACAATATTTAAATTATATTTCACAATATTTCATGGAAATGAATGATATGAAAAATTAATATTGAAATATGCTAAAAATCCGGATCGAAACATAATAATTTTACTGAGAAGAGAAAATAATTGGCCTATTATATCTACATTCAGTTTTCCCAAATCTTTGTTCGAGCTGTATTCGAAATAATTAAGTAACAATATATCTTTTGGTAGAATTCATTGTATTCGAAAGGTACTTTAAAGGTTGTAATAGATTCCAATTTTGTTTAAATAAAAAAACACGCTAGTGTATCCTACACTAATTATTAAATAATTAAGTATTTTTTTTTAAATACGCCGGAAAGAAATTGATAATTAACGTCATCGCATTAGAAACCTCAAAAAAAAACATTAATTCTCCACTATTTAATGAATGTTATCATACATATAAACTTCCTCTTGAATACTCTCAAAAAATCGCATCAAAATCCGTTGCGTAGTTTTAAAGATTTTAGCATACAAAGCGACTTTGTTTTATGCTATGTAGTGACAGCGCGAGTTCTACTTTAGAGTGAGCCACTAGTTATTATGGTTCAAGCAGACAAAGTTATACGTAGAAACTAGTACAAAACAAAAACTAACATCAAAGTCATAACCATAATGCCCTAGAGCAATGTACCATTTCCGGGTGTATAAAGTAGCCTTTGATGTGAACCGCCTATCATCTTATCATACCTGTCAACTTTGCTTTTTCTCAAACGTGTGTTGACATCATAGGCGGGTAGTAATTCTATGTAATAGTTCCAATTTTGCTCATCTTTGAAAGAAAGAAAGAAAGAAAGAAAAATACATTTATTCAGCAGTACAGGTGACACAGAATGAAACAAATCTAAATTATAAATATAAAAAAGAAGATATATATATATGTATAAAAATAAAAAACACACTCACAAACTAATGCTATATTATAAAACAAAACATCTTTGAAGATGAAGATTTTCTTTTGTCTTAACTATTTGTATACAAATTTTATTAATTAAGATTTGATTAAAGATACTTGAGATATTGTCGGATACAAATTTGTACTTACATACAAACATTCACTCGCCGGGGCATCTAGATTCTAAGACCTCAATTATTTTTATTTTACTCCGTCCACCTTACCACTGAGTGGGATAGCTTTTTGGGGTACTATAATATGATTTTATGATTTATTATTTGTGTCCTTTCTTTTCATCTTGTAACCCCATGCTTGTGGTGTCTTTTACGTTAAATTGGTGGTCTATACATCAATAAAATTCGATTATCTAATCCAGCTAAAAAACTATCTGTAAGCGAAATTTCATCAAAATCCGTTCAGTAGTTGCATTTACTGTTACGAATAATTAGAAATATAACTTGTAATAAATTTCAAGAAAACCGAATAGTAGATTACGAACACAAACTTTATCTTACTAGCTGTTTTGCGGCTTCGCTCCCGTAGCATAAAGTTATCTTTACTAAAACCTTCCTTGATTGATGTTCTTCCAAACACATAGTAAAGTAGGGCCAATAGTTTTTGTGATTAGCGTGGCGAAACAAACAAACTGTTCAGCTTTATATACATTTTTACTAGCTATTCCGCGCCTTCGCTTCTGTAGCATAATGCAACCTGTGTTCATCAGAAATAATGTAGGATTCCAATATTTTTTGAAATCGGTCAAGTAGTTTCTGAGTCTATTTCATTCAAAGAAACAAACAAAAATCAAATCTCTTCTCTTTTTGTAGATGTACACTATAATCATAATAATATAACATCTCCCCTGACCGATTTCGGCTATGGTGGCCAATATCAACAGAGACTAAGCAGTTGAGCATTAGTATTTTGTTTGCCCCAAATAATAGGAATCCCAGGGATTCGAACCCGAGACCCTTGATGTGTAACTGAAGATGCAACTTCTAGACCAACGAGTCGTAGATGTAAACTATAGATTGACTCCAACCGCAGTCAGGTCACAAGCCTAGTCCAAGCAAATAAGATCGAACAAGTACTTAGCATCAGTAAACTGGTCTAGATTTGTGATTAAGACGATTAAGATCGCATTAGCCTCGTTCAATGCTATTACGAGATTTGATAGATAGGAACTAAAATTAAGTTATTTGATACTAGCTGATCCGCGCGGCTTCGCTTTCATAATGTCGTATATATAGCCTATGTTACTTGTGAATAATGTACGAATGGTGAAAGATTTATTTAAATCAGTCCAGTAGTTTTTGAGCCTTTTACAACCAAACAAACAAAGTTTTCCTCTTTATAATATTAGTCTAGACGAGCTGTGTATCACGCTTTCACCCGCGTATATTATATCCCGTTCCCGTGGGATTTCCAGGATAAAAGCTATTCCGTAGGATACACATGTTTGAAACCTACGAAAGTTCATTTCCTTTACTGGGTTTCTAACAATATCTGTACGAAATTTCATCCAAATCAGTTCAATTAAGGATTAGCTCAATTTAACCAGTTTACAATAATTGCATTCACATTTGTGTATTTAATTGATCACAATCCTAATCCATACTAATAGTATAAAACAATATATTAACACATTAATTACATGCTTAATTTATGGGTTAATATAAAACGCACACACCCATACACACTCACACACACCTACACACACACAAAACACACGCTCCCGCACACACAAACCCTCTTTTTTGTGCTTTAAAAGTACAAAATGCATTTAAGAAGACAAAATCATCAGCCATAATTTAATATTTTTTGATCAATTACATGGTAAGAGGCTGTTCATTATTTTCTAGATAAACGCAATATTATTACAAGTTAATCACAAGCTTAATCCATGCTAATTGTATGAAACATCCTCAGCCTAATAATGCGTAGACTTGTGATTAAGACGATGCCGCATTGGTTCTGCCGATAATTAACATGCATCATAATATTATATACCCATTAATTACATGCTCAATTGAAGAAAGGATTTGCTACATATAATATAATTTTTTATTTATTCAAGTAACCAAGACTCATTTTGTTAGTAATACTTGTCTCAGAGTCGAGATGGCCGGGCGATTGTATGTTTGTATGTGTGTATGAAAAACTTTGTCCAACGATAACTTGAGTATCATTTATCCGATCTTGATTAAACTTTATTGCCGAATTGTTTAGACAAAAGATGTTTAGAAATCTCTAGTTCAAAGATGAGCAAAATATGTAGAGCTAACTAGGGGGGGGGTGAAATAGGCGATCTTCATATGAATATAGCCGAATATCAAATTAAAGGGGATCCATTAGTTTACATTGTCTATCGTCTTCTCTTCGTCTAATTATTGCTGCTACATTTTTTCTCTTCGCCCATTTAATCTAAGTTACATTTTTCTTTCGCCCATTGGTAAACACGAAACAATAACACATTTCGTCAAGTTAGGCAGAGCGAATATTGACTCAGTTGTTTGCGTGCAATTAGAACTATAATGGTCATTAGTGGTGTAACACAAACACTAACTTAGGGTGCTCGCTCAATAGACTCAATGTTAAACTAATTTAGCCTGAATCCAATTTTATCAATTATTAGAATATCCCGCGGTTTCAGCCGCGTAGTTTCGACTGCCTCGTTGTTCTAGTAACTTAATCTTTGACTACAGATCGAGGTTTGAGTTTATTGAGATTTTTCTTGACATATCCTTCATTCTATAAAGCGAGGGATTGCATATGTACCGTGAGTACACTTGTGCACTATAATAAATTTCGTGGGGTAACAAGTACCAGTTTTTTGCCTTTTTGGGCTTTAATGAGTAACTCAATAATTTTATTTTGTTCCCAAGAAATGTCAAATACACTATTCAATTTGTTGTTTATTTTAATTTCATGCCAATATGTTTTTTTTTTGTTGTAGCTTAAAAAAAAAAGTAAATAATTTTAGTATATTAAGGTGCAGACAAAAATAACTTAATAAAAAATGTTTTGTATTTATTACAAACTTGTATATTTTCGTAATAATATTTAACAACAAATTCATTTCGGAAGTCCATAAAAAATGTATAAAGCCGTCTTCATAATCCTGGCTTACAGCATGAAAAATTGTCAAGAAGAAATTTATGAAGTGCGTCGTGGGTTCGGGTTTATAAGAAAACCGGGTGTTTTTATGCGGTTATGATAATATAAGGAAAAAGTGAATAAAAATGCCTTTAAACAGACTAGCTGTTTCGCGCGGTTTCGCTCCTATAGCATAATGTTATATAGCTTATGTTACTCGTGGATAATATAGCTTTCGAATGGTGAAAGAATTTTTAAAATCGATCGAGTAATAAATCCTTCTGCTAGGGAGGTGGTAATTGCACCGGTGCGAGCTTGGCCCAGTCGTGTAATGCTCGGCTGCCACTCTTTTCTTGCTGGAGATATTATGCAGCAGAATTACCCTCAGTGTAGATTATCTTACACTATTATTAACCCAATGCTTCGAACATTTTACACACAGAATTAATATTACTTCATCCCAGCCTTTGACCAACTAAAATATCCAATATTCTCTCTCCCTTTTCTAGTCGTTTAAAACTGCTCATTCAAAATATCCTGGTTAGTGTATTCAAATCCTGCAGTTTGATTATTCCCAGCAAACATAAGAACAATACGCCATTGTTATTTCTCGTTACTTTTTAAATACGTGGTAAAAATGAATCGCAGTGTTGCTACACGCAAAACTTGGGAATGCCGATCAATTTTTTAAATATTTTACTTACTAAATTTTGCAATTTCGTTGATATTTTATAAGACCTAGAAAAGGTTCTTATGGAAAAAAAGTATAGTTTGGTTTTATTAATCTCTATACACGAAACTCAAAGGTGACTGACATAGTGATCTATCAACGCACAGCCCAAACCACTGGACGGATTGGGCTGAAATTTGGCTTACAGGTAGAATTTGATCAAATCCCACGGAAACAGGGAAAAAGTTAAAAACGCGGGTAAAACCGCGGTGTAATCCCTAAAATATTATAAATGCGTAAGTAACTCTGTCTTTTTTATGGCAGGGTAAGCAAAGGAGCCGTTAGGTCACCTGATGTTAAGTGATTGCCGCCCATGAACACCTGAAACACCGGGGGTATCTCAGGTGCTTTGCCGGCTGTTTGTCTCTTCCTGCTGCCTAAACCACGGAAGCGATTTGGATGAAATTTTCAACATAGATAGTTATTATCCCAAAAATGGCATGGTAAACCAGGAGTAAAACCCCGAATACATAAACTGTCGTGGAAAAAGTTGCAATTAAAACCTAGTAATTAATATTTTAAGCATTAAAAAATCCCCCCTTCATTTGCGCTTAATTTATTTTCAAATAAAGTAATAAAGTATCTATCTATCTATCTATCTTTCTATCTATCTATACATATAATAAAGCTAAAGAGGGTCGAAAGTCTGTACATTGGAGATATTCGAAAAAAAATCGTCTGGGGATACTTAAAATTGATCACAGAACACGTTCCAACAATTTTTAGAAATTTTGTCTGTTTATCTGTTTGTCTGTTTATTTGCGGGCGCATCACGCAAAAACGGCTGGATCCTAAACTTTACCAATCCGTCGAGAAAATTCCCAGCCAGGTTATAGGCTATAAAAATTGAACCCTGAAATAGGGGAGATGGAAATAACCTCGAAATAAGTTTGCAAATTCATATAAACCTACTTTTATTTAATAAAATCGCAATAATAATGGCCAGATTTGTATTTTAAAAAAAATATTAATCTGACATTTGCGGTGTGAATGTCAAACGATTAGTGAATTTTGATTGAGATTTTAACGGATTACGAATACGGTTTACCAATAGGCTATTTGACAGTTTTTTAAAATCCATTTTATATAATTAAGTAGAGGTCAAGGAACCCAGTAAAAGTTGTTTTTATTAATTCTGGTATATATTAACTTAAAAATATCAAATTTAAAAATTTAATATTTCAATAGCCCGCCAAAACGCTGCTTGAGACAAAATGGTGTCGATGACGTCACTTGCTTGTATTGTCTGGTGTGACGTATTCGCATATCATCCACCATTTACTGCTGTTTATTTTAGAAAAACGAAGAGGAGCGTCATCTTCAGCTGTCCGCCGACTGGGAGCGCCACGGGTCTCTTAGTTCAGACATTTTCAAGCAACACAATGAACGATAAGCTTCATATTTAATAGGCACGTCTTTGGCGCGGGCTAAGGTATGTAATAATAAAAAAAACGTGGACAGGATTAATTTTCATTACATCTATACTGTACGTGTCGCGAACTATGTGTTAAGAGAACGAGCAGGAGCGGGATCTCCGGCTGTCTACTGACCCGGAGCGCCACGCTTAGTTAGCGTCACAGCGACATTACACTGGCACGTTTATTACTGCTCATATAAGTTTATTTTGTTTTCACAAACCGTATGACAATGTTTATTACCTACCAATACAAGAATCATGACGATTCTACGTTTGTCACTGTCATGTGCCATGTTAGCTACGCGTTGGTAAATAGATAGGCAACTAATATACTTTACTTTCTTAATCCCAGGAACTTTATGAAGAACGCGAGTGGGGGTTAGCTACAAACCGTCAACACCACAGTCTCTCTCGCGACTCTGAAACCAACTCAGAATGGGCATTGACTGTATGCCAAGTACAGTCAGTTCTGTAAAGATACAACGAAGCATGTTTAGATGTGATGGCTCACAGTTCACAAGAGCGTGAAAGTATATTAATATTGTAGATACAAGTGTAACATAACGCTAAATAAAATGTACATAATCACCCTCACGCTTTTAATATTTAAGTCTCCATACCTCCATTTTTGTTTATTGTTAATTTAATTAGACCCAAAATCAAAAATTTGTTAGGAAGCATGGATTTCTATATCCTTTTGATTATTTCGCGGATCCAAATGGTCACCTGTCCGTATGTCACAGCCACATTATTCAGAAACTATTACGTATACACAATTTAAACTTTGAAAATGTATTTTGTTATTCGCTTCATGATTTTCATACAAAAATAATGCTTATTAGTATGATATATGAGGGGTCTCTCTATACAAGGTACCAATTGGTACTTAAAAAAAAATCACCAAATCTATAAACGCTTTTGTTTCAAAATCAATCGTTCCAAAGATGTCTGTGAGGGGAACCTCCCTCTAAATTTTAAACTACAAGGGTGAAAAATTTATGATCATAGTAAAATCTTTTAACCAAAATTTATTATACATTCAGTTTTGGAAATATTTATATTTCTTTTTTATGTTATAACAGGCAAGCGGGGCATGTGGTTCACCTGATGTTACGTGACTGACCGCAGCCCATGAACATCTGCAACATAAAAGTGTCGCAGATGCCTTGCCGGCTTTAAGGAAGGGGAAGAAATAAGGAGAGGATTAATGATAGAAAGTTGGGAGGGGAGTAGAACAGGACGGGAGAGGAACGGGATGGGTATACAGGCCGCCGGGCACCTGCAGCTCACCTTACGAAACACAGAGCAATACTATACAATAGGGTGGTAATTACATCAGTGCGAGCTTGTGATCGGTCTGAAGATGTTGTGTAACAGAATTGCCGTCTGTCGCCTTTTACGACACCCACGGGTAGAAATGGGGTAGCGACACACGTATTCTGACCCGTCGCCACACGGATATATAATTTACATTCATACAAATACTACGAAAAAAAACAAGTTTTGTTGTCTAGGAACCCTTCATACGCGAGTCCGGTTCGCACTTGGCTTTTTTACGCTTAGAGTTATTTGTCTGGAACACCGATTTGGATACTTTTTGCCTGTGCCAATGACATGTTTGGATAAGTACAGGCAAGGATGTAGAAAACAAAAGGGGTACTGTAAAGTCCGACATTTTTTTTAAAAAGGTGAAAATAATAAAATTAAAGTGTGAGCAACTTTATTTGGTAAGCGGAAATTGTCAGATAATTTTTATGCACTATACGGGCCTGTAGCATAAGCCATATGTCACATAAACTGAATTCCACGTGAGCGGAGCCGCGGGTACAGCTAGTATAAGAATAATTCTAAAGAATGGTTGGCAACCCTAGTAACTCACATTTATGAAATCTGAATATAAAATTTTAATCGTTATTTGAATGCTTTAACATCTATTTTTGCTGAATATTGAAATTGGTTTCCATTGTTTTTATTTCGATACTTTTATTCAATCGAAAATGCGAAGCAATTAGGATAAAAACATGTTTTAAATAATTGATATAATCAAAAATGTATGCCGTAACAAAATTGGATTCATATTTCAGCCAATCTATATTGATATTATAAAGAAAAAATATTTATGATTTTGTATGTTTCTTTGTAATGTTCACTCAAAAACTATTGGACTGATTACAAAAAATTCTTTCACCATTAGAAAACTGCTTTATGTTTGTGTGACATGGATACAATATTCTAAGGTATAGGCATAACATGATGCTACGGAAGCGAAATTGCGCGGAATCACTAGTTAATTAATTTGTTAATAATTATATTTGAGTTTATATGTATTTTCTTCCTAAAAAGAAGATGTATAAAAGGAACATTACCTCCACTGTCAATAGATCAAAGAGGTACCTACTGAAAAGAGTATCTACCTCTACGCTGAGTTGGCGGCTGTTTTGCATTACACACTATACAAAACATATATGTACCGTCAAAATGTTTGTATTATTCACAGATAAGAGAATAAAAGGCCGTCGTTCCGAAGACTGGAGTTACGCTAATTACTCGTACGTAAACGTGCATCTGTGTGAGTGAAATTTGAAAATTACGTAGTTTGACGTGTTGTGTCAAACTACACGAACATTTTTGTATTTGCTATTGCAGTTCATATTTGCTTTTCGGCGCCACTCGAGCCTTCGGTTGAACTCCATCTGCCTTTTATTCTCTAATCTGTGGTTTTGTTATTATATAGGTTCTATTGTTTTGAAATATTGTGTGTTGTAAATAAGCGTATTTTCTTTCTTTCTTTATATTTTCCCTTTAAGATTATAGCCCTTTTACAAAACCAGTTGAGCCACAAACAAATATAACGCAGTGAAAGGCATAAAAGACAATGGTGTGCTTTTGTAAAGTCATATACTCTTTAAGAGTGACAAGCAAAGCATGAAAGAATCCATACTTGTCTTGAATAAGCGGTAAGTTCCCAACAACAGGGAAAATATAACTTCTTCCAGTTCATTTAAAAATAAAATGAGTCGTTTTACTTACGGATAGTACAATATCCTACTAGGCGTAAGTCTATAATAACTTGGCGTTAACATAACTACCAAAACTTGGTTCCGATTGGTTGATTATTATGCGCTGTATTTAATTGTTAATACCAAAATAATAAATACATTAATAAAAATGATTATGAACTACGAGACTATAACTAGACTAGACTACTCATACTTTGTAACGCAGCATTTATTTATTTGTTAACGTATACAAAACAGGAGACAACCATATAAGTATAACAAAGATACATTGAAATATCTTGAGGCTTTATTGAATCCCAAAAACTTGTATGTACAAAGAAATTAAGCATTTGTTTCGGGAACAAATCTATATAAAGTAATAGGAAATTATACTACATATTTTGGAAAGATGCTCTATATAAAAAATATAGAATAGTGAGGGTTTGTTAAACATGTCTTTTAAACGTAAATTTTCTAGGATTAAAAATATCAATACTATGGTTTTCCTTTCGCTTTTCGCTTATTTCGTTATATGACTGACAAACGTACGATAGGATGGAAAAAGAATGTATTATTTTTGCACGTATTAAGCGAAAACGTATTTGGATACTGTTTGGTACTTTTACGCTTAAAAATGCTAGTTCACGCCGATGCTATGGGGTCGTAACTTCACCGGTTTCCTGCGAACGCAATGCTCAACTCCACTCAGAGTAAACATTTTTAGCAGAGATGTTACTTTAACTGGAAATATAAAACTTCACCAATTTAACTTTGACCGAAGTACGGAAGTATGAAATAAACCGGCGTTCATTTTGCTATAAATATGGCGACTTCACGAAGTGAATAAAGGTGTATTCAGGAAATAACGTTTACTGCAATATGAACATCAAAGTTTCTTTATAGGGTTACGTACTTCAAAGGGAAAATAACTAAGAATCACTCCATTGCCTTGTGCCATGTTTAAGGAACTCTTATTAAGCTAACGCTTTTAATAAATGTTCATATGTTGAAACTCAGAAACTGCAAAAAGCGAGGTTTTAAAATCAATTGACTTCTTAAGTACAAGCATCATTATAATTTAAGATACAGGCTTATTCAACAGAATAATTTAGATTAACTTTTGTAACTCAACAATAACCATAAATGTTTGTAAATCAGTGGCAAGTACGTACCTATAACTTCAAAATTATTTGAGATTTTTTGTCTAGTAAAATTGGTATTTAGTGAAAAATTAAACAAATTTTTAAAGCTATAAGGCAAAAAATATAGACAAGTATTTTTTACTTTGTATCTTGTAGCTTGTAGCTTTACTTTATTTCTACTCAATACGTCCTCGCTTTTGACTCATCCAAGATTCAAAGTTACAATCTGTAATCAAACTTGCAACCACCAGAGCAACGAGATGCAATAACTAAGATATTAACTGGCACACGCGTATCGAAGGTAATGTAGCGTGTAAATACCGGCGCGGAATGGCGCACAATACCGCGATACGAAGCACGATATTCCGCCATTTAGGACGAGAGTGGCCACGACTACAGCGTACATAGCTCAAACAAAATAGATAGCTATAGGAGTCAAACTCCATACTTACCTAGGTGGCGACGGGCTACAATACATGTGTCGCCTCAGTATTTCTACCCGTGGGTGTCGTAAGAAACGAAAGAGGGTAATATACCGATGCATAACATCTACAGCAATAAAAAAGTAGGAGCCGGGCATTGCGATTGGGCCAAGTTCCCATCGGTGAAAATACTAACTTCACCTTCATCATAAAGGACCCACGATACAGGTACACCTAGTGTGGGTGCTATGAATAACCCGTCTTGACGCAACGTTAACATAAGTGCACTGTTAATAAATTGTTAAAAGCAGCCTGTATGTATGTCAAATTTGTACATTAACCTAATTCGAAAATTTGGTGTATTATGTCTTTTGTGCTTTGTGCTTAAATAAATAATTTTTCAATTTTCAATTTTCAATCACCTTACAGATCGACGTGAAGCAGTCTTGCACTGTGTTTCATATAGTGAGGGCTTGAAGGCCAGTATTTCCATGCCACTCCTCGCTCATCTCGTTCTACTTCTTTTTCCATAATTAATCTCTCTTAATCCCCTCCCCTTTCATCAAGCCGGCAAGGCATCTGCGACACTTCGGTGTTATAGATGTTCATGGACTGCGGTTAATTACTTAACATTGTGAACTGCATGCTCCGCATGTCTGCTGTAGCGTAAAAAAAACATACACACGGTGATACCGACAATATTCTGCCATTTAAGACAAAAGTGGCCACGAGTAGAGCGAATAGTATAAACTAATGTAGGTATATATTATATAAGTCTTGTGTAGCAGAAATATACTCTCCCCCGCCGCGCATGAACACCTGCAACACCAGAATTTTTCTGGCCTTTGATGGACATCTCAGGCTCATTTCTGGAAGGTCACAATGTTACCCCGCATTTTCAAATTTTTTTCTACCCACATGATCACGAACAACTTTATCTAGCCTTACCAACACGCCAATAAAATACTTATGAAATAGCTTAAGTAAGTTAATTTTTCTACGTCATAAACAGAAACATAAAATAAAAAAAGAATCTTTTAAAGAACGCTTACTCAATGGCTCCAACACAGACTTATTGGTTTTCTATTTCAGACGGTGATGTGAGGCGTGATGTTAGATTCAATCAATGATTCTTTGACGTTTAAACCACCTCATCTCTATTTAATCTATATTTACGGGCTGTATTTTCAGGAGCCAAACCCGATTAAAGTATAAGGAGTTCTGAGAATACTGAAAGAACAGAAGCTGGTACAAAACGAATATAAATTGGTGACGATGAAGAAAAAAAATAGTGTCAAATGATTCAAAAGATAAGGGTTCAAACATTAGGCTGACAAAAGATATGTAGATATACTATGTACGATAACGTAACTCTTGGTTTCAAAATAATATGCCTTGATGTGTTAATAGTTGAAGCATCATGTGTCTGTTTAAACTATTTCAATTGTACTCATTTTTTTATCCTGAATTATTTCTTTATTACCTTCATCCAACAAAACATGAAACATTTCTAGTATTACGGTACAAAGTTATACCACCAACATAATGAAACTCCGATCACATTGCATTTCAATTCACCAAACGTTAAAACTGTATTAATTAACAACCAGACGAATACAAAAATAACCAAGTATTCCGCTTTATGTCAAATTTGCATGTTTTTTAAAATCAATGAAATCGACAAAAATATCCGTACCTAGAACGATTTCATTACTGCGGATAATATCAGTGGTTACAGTATTGATCGATCGGTTGGACGATTAGTTGTCAAACTTCCAAACAATACTTTATTTTGAGAGATGCATAATTTTAAAACTGTAAATTCTTCCTTTCATTTGAATGATAGCAATGAATGATAAGTAATACTTTACACAAAATAGTACATGAATACAGTAGGTCTCGAACACACAGTCAGTCAAGATGTGGCCCAAGGTATGTTCTTATGCTACGGAGCCGATGTTTATGTAATGTTTGACAAAGTTCAAAAGACGTACTCAATTCCATAGCTTAACACAATTCTAACATCATTTTAAATGACTTAGCTACATTTTAAATTTTAGAAGAGTTTAGTAAATCCACCAACCAATCTGTAGAACAATCTGAGTTTAAATATATGCTTTTCGTAGCAAGCAACTGTAATTGAAAATAATAATTTAAAAATCCGCTAACCAGTCTACCAATATGTACTGTTTTGATCGCAATCATGAAAAATCAATCTACAACTTGAGTTAAAATATTTGTTTGCCATAACAATAAATTATCTTTACATAAAATGTAAGATAAATCGCCCAACTAGTCTAACAACTGATCGCAAGACTGAGATATCAAGCTACAATGTGTGTTGAAATATTTGCTTCTCTTAGCAATTAACTGTATTTTAATCAGCGTGGAGAATGAGGATGCAATGCGGTTGTGGATACGTTTACATTCTGCTAATTGTACTAATGATTTATGCGACTCCTCTATTGTAATTACATTTATATTACGTGCGATTAAGCTGAACATTTGTGATAATGGGCTTAATACACCTTGGCGAATGTGACGTCACCAGTGATCGATGCATTATTAGTTACAGAATGGCATGTTTCTTAATTTGTACTTTTATTAGTTTTGATACTTGCTTTTGAAGTAACCAATTCTATCTAAGTAAAATTACTTTTTTACTTTGATTTAAAGCTGATTAAAAAAAATATTGATTCATATAAAAAGATTTTTTTTACTTTAAAACTCTCCTACAAGGTCGGATAAGATATAAATACCCAAATTCTTCCTAATGACCTTTAAGAATATACATATTTCATAAAAGTAAGAAATAACTTAGAGCATTTATTCGTATGATTAAGACCTTAATATTTTACGTTAATGATGTAACGCGTCATTTATAAATGTAATATCCTGAGTCTGAGCTCAGCGTAACAATAAATTATAAAACTTCCACACGGATTACAAATTCTCATGAGTGACATAACATGCTATCAGGTGTCACGCTCGTTTATGCCTTGCCGTAAAAGCCAAACGCGATGTAGGCCATTTGCTGCAGCGTTGTGAGTGAATCGTATGCAATCTGCAGATTTCCCAGGAGCCTGTAAGTACCAGTGGATCAGATCACAGACAATCAAACTTGTGTCTCCAAATATAGTACAATTTGGATGTATGGTTAACGAAAAGTTACTAATAAGATACAAAAGATTACAATAAAAATGATCGTGCTAATAAAGTGAGATGATATATTTGTCTGTTATTTTTTCACGCAAAAACTCCTGAGCGAATTTGATGACACTTATCAGGGATATAGCTTCGTTAATTTAACATATAGGCTAAAATTAATACTGATTTTATGTAATTTGACCATTATATTCAATAACAACATTCCGTGTTAAGCTACCTACAAAAGTCACGCTCGTTCAAGCCTTGCCGTAAAAGCCAAACGCGATGTAGGCCATTTGCTGCAGTATTGTGAGTGAATCGTATGCAATCTGCAGATTTCCCAGGAGCCTGTAAAGTGTAAGTGGATCGGATCACAGACAATCAATCTTGTAACTTTAGTATATTTGGATGCATGGTTAGAGAAAGGTTATCAATGAGTACAACAGTTAAGAATGCGAGGTATCCCAAGAGCGATCGAATAAACGAATGATTGCGAGGATGTATGTATGTTTCTTTTTACTCTTTTACGCAAAAACTCCTGAACGAATTTTAATAACACTTAGAACAAAGCTTCAGAATAACATATAGCCTAAAATTTATAACGATTTTATTCATTTTGGCTATGATGATAATTTTTGATAGAAACTGCTGGCAAAAGCTAGTAGATAATATTTATGAATCATCTAACTACACACAAATATGGGACTCTAAGATTATTTTTGAGAAAACTAAAAAAGCATCACTAGTTAAACTTTTATCCATCAACTCTCAGAAACTCGTGGAGTAAACTATCACAGTATATAGTTTCAGGTGTCACGTTATGCCTTGCCATAAAAGCCCAACACGATGTAGGCCATTTACTGCAGTGTTAGTCGCAATCGCATGCAATCTTCGGATTTCCCAGGAGCCTGTGGACCAGATCACAGATACAATCAAACTTGTTGCTGTGCTATACTTGGATTAATGAAACTAGCCGAGAAAACTTAGGCTATCCGTTATATTCTTGAGAATTTAAAGACTACAAAACGCCTCGCTTATTTCATTGTATACTTTCAAAAGATGTAGATGAATATCTTCGATAGACAATGGTTTGATGCGACCACACTTAAAGGCATATATTATTATAGTCATAGTCACCTTAGCATCGTAATTTTAATTTAGCGGTATTATTATTTGCATTGGGGAAGGGACTATTATCTTTAACACAGGTCACTTTGTGACCTAGTTAGGATGCAAGTTGCGATTCGTATTTTTGTAAAACTTTTTACGTTACTTTTGTTAATTTATAGTTTTTAAGGTTTTTGGTTGCAATACATAAATTTATTATTATTATTATGTTGCCTGGCGGATCGTGGGAACCCAGCATTACAAGTTTGCTATAAACATCCAAAAGTTTATACAGCGTGTTTCAATTGTATCTTAAAATTTCTCAAAGTTTATCTTTCTGCGATTTACAGTATTTCGTTCCTTGCATTACATTGTATGATTATGAAATAACAGTCAGGTAGCGAGAGTATGATTTAATAAACGAAGCGCTAGAGGATTATAACATTCTTTCAGATTGCACTGTTTGTTTTACCGTGTCGAGTTATATTGCCATATTTTACTTCTCCGTTATTTTAATTTGATACTAAATTTTATATTCTTCAGAAGAACACGCATATCAGATTGTCATGGCATTGTTATAACTTAACAAAATTAAAATTATGCGGAAAACTGGAATTCTTACTATGCAGACGGTTTAACTATACATGTCTTCGATATATTATTTATTTTTTCGTCATGATCCACATTTTTATTTTAATGTTAAAAAGATAATTTATTGTTTTACTTGATAAGCCAGAGATTGCATCAAGTATATTCGTCTCCTGGTTTAAGATAAAACGCTACATTGGTTCTGTAGTTAGAACGTTTGGGTGGCAACCGAGATATTCTGTGTTTGATCGCTGGTGGAGATAAAAACATTCTGTCAAGGCATAGAAAGCGGCCATTTGCCGTTAAATAAAAATAGATGTAAATAAAATTCGCACCATATTCCTTAAGAGACACGAGCCTACCATTATTTTTATTTTGAATCAACATTCCATGGAATACCTCTTTATTAACTGCAAAAATACGGTATTTTTTGTCATACAATTTTGCAAATTCACCATGTATATTACTGCTGAATTTTCTTGTTGAAATCTGTTATGAAAGCTACACTAAAAGATACTAACACTAAATCCTGTCTGTACATACTATGTTCATACTTTTGAATAAAATATTTTCCATTATTTCCCTCGATAGCATTTAAAATTTTATAACTGTATATAAACGGGACTGTATTAGAATAAGATGTGCTGTATTCATAAAGTTTATGGTACGATAGGACGGCCATGTGAATGTTACGAAAGTCCCTAAATAAATTGGAATTTAAAAATCATATCAATAAATCAACCCTACTAATACAAGCTTAAGTTATTCTGTCACTAGTAGATACGGTACGAATTGAAAATGTATGAGACAAGATTTACTCAAAGGTTGCGAAATTTGCTACGTTATTGCCGGAATATTTCCAGAACATATCTCACTAGACACGCCCTGCGGTTTTACGTCCGTTATCTGTGACAATTTTATTTTAATAAATATCTTTACACTATTTCCTTATTTATTTTTTATTATTACAACCGGTTTAGATGATTTATCATCATACATTTTGAACACGAATTACCGTTTAGAAGTGACAATATATTCTATCGGATATATTTTTATGTGGTTATACTTGATGATTTTAATTATTCTATAACGAAATATTTGAATAAATAAATTATTTAAGTAGTAGTTCCAGGAAACATTTATTTATTTCTTATAATTATATGAGTAAATATTTATTGAGAACATTATTTAAACTACTTCTTCAACTATATCTCCCGTAGTAGAATTTCCAGCGAGAGTTTTGTCTAATTCCTACCTAAGCAATGATACAATTTAAATTTTTTTTGTTTAGTTTTTAAACGGGCATTAAAATTAAACCTTTATGCACTGAATAATACGTGTCAATTTAGAACAAACCTCAAAATAGAAGCCAGCACTCACCCGTAGCAAATCGTTCATGTTAGAAAACTCCGAAATTAGCTGCTCAATAATTCACAGCCAGAGCCTTGCACTGAAGTGGCCGGGTAGAAAAATGGCGGTAATATTAACTTACGGTTTTTGTTTGTATCGAAAATAGTTTCGTTAATAGTGGTTAACACCCAATACTAAGTTTAAAGTCTAAAATTCAAACATCAATCTTCGAAGCAACTTTGAGACTGTGGTTTGGAGTCTCAGGTCGGATTTTGAGAGTGATATTTAGCAATCAATATCAGAAGGTTCCACTTTAAAACCGATGCTAAGGCCCGGTTTCTATAAACGACGGAACGTCATAGTATAATAGATAATTAACGTTTTTATTTATTAGCGGTTATAATCCACTAATCGGAACCAAGTTTTGGTAGTTATGTTAACACCACGATTATAGCTACGCTTTAGACCTACGCCTAATAGGATACTATCCGTAAGTAAGATGACTCGTTTTAATTTTATAGAAGCTGACCATAAGTCATCAGTCACATACAGCCAGATTGTGAGACTAGTATTCAGTATTGTCTTATGCCCGGTTCCTATAAATGACGGAACGCAAGCTCACACTTTAAATTGATACTAGAACATTATTCTCAGAAAGTTCTTGAGAATGATCCAGTCTCAGAAGGTGTGATTCTGAAATTACCTACTCAATAATTCACAATCCGACCCTTGTACTAAAGTGGTCAGATAGAAAAATGGATGTAATATTAATGATTGAAAAGTAGTGTGGCGGTTAAACATCGAAAGTGGGAACTTTGACACTGATACTCCGTAAATAGTATCGGTAAGGACTTTGAGACTAGTATTAGGACATCAGTCTTATCATTTTTTGAATAATATAAATATATTTTGGAGATTTAGTCGACTATACTAGCTGTTGGACTTTTGTCAAGTTACTTTTGAAGATTACATTAGAGGTTTTTATGCAGACTGAGGTGATGAATGACTTAGGACTGCTTTGAACCTAGATAAAATACCTCTGGTTAAAAGTATTTACATAATTGTCAATGATCATGAGTAATATTTCGAGATGTAACTGTATGTATCTGTCGACAACATTTTGTGATAAAATATTGTAACAAGTCCTGTACGTCATCTTTATATGCAAATGTGACTTATTGGCTTTCTTCTGAGTTCTTTATAAAGTCCGTTCAGTATCTGGGCGCATTGGTGCCGATTGCGTCTTGTGGCCTGAACATTTTATTGATGTCATGACCCAACTACCCTCACCTGCTTAATTACTAGCTGTAATTTGTTATCAATTGACTACTTGTATAGGCCAGTTTTTTAGAATCACTGAACATTTACTATTAGTTTCTAACATATACCTTAATATAATAATTGAAAAGATACACATCTTTGCAAAATATAGAACGTTTTACACGAAAAGAACTGTCCCAAAAATTGGTAATTAACACAAAATTGTTTTGCATTTTTGAGCCACTTAAGGTTTAATACAATGAAGTCTTATTTTACTAAAATAAAAGTCTTACAGATAAGTCGAAATGTGAGCAAGATTTCTTGCTAGATCCCTTTAATCTCTTTAGCCGAGAACATTCTATGTTCCGTAAGAAATTTACTTTTAACTAAAATTAGCTCGGAAGAATTGTAGTCTTTAGAAAAATTTTCATTTAAGAAGACAAAATAGATAATTTACAGCGGAAATTTCTTCGCTTCCCGTGTAATATAATTTTATTAAGCGTTTTAACTGTTTAAATTGTGTACATTACAAAATAGCTCATGATTAATACTTAGAGTACTTAGAGTCCACGGTTTTGCTCGCTGTAAATTTTGAGTCTATAGATAAATAAAAGATATCCTAAAGCATCTAATAGCCTATCATCCAAAATTTAATCAAATTCCATTCAGTAGTTGCGGTGTTACTTGACACATGAATATCCAATTTAGTATTTTTTTTTATGTTAAAGCGGGTAAGCGGTTCACCTGATGTTAAGTGACTGACCGCAGCCTATTTACATCTACAACATCAAAGTATCGCAGATGCCTTGCCGGCTTGAGGGAAGGGGACGGGATAAGGACAGGATTAATGGCGTATTATACAACTCTGAAACGACTGGACTGCTTTGAAGAATTTTTTTACGAGTACATTCTTATAATATGTAATGACAAACAGGCTTGGTAAAGTCCACTATTGACGCAGATGCCTGTATTCCCATTTCGCTCCCGTCCTATTTTACTCCACTTCCAACTTCCTATCATTAATTCTCTCCTTATCTCCTCCTTTCATTCAAGCCGGCAAAGCATCTGCGACACTTTAATGTTGTAGATGTTCATAAGCTGCGATCAGTCACTAAACATCAGGTGAACCGCATGCCCCGTTTTCTTGATAAACATAAAATTGAAGAAATAAGTGAAAAAAATAAATAAAAATTACGAATCTGCATAACACGCTCCGTTACTCACTTTGTCATAAAAAACTTATTAAATTTGTTGTTCATGCAAACGATGGGCATAGACGTTCGTTTACCTCCGTAAAAACATTAACAGGCAATTACTCTAGGTCACTCACCGTCTGCTAGAATGCTGTATATTACAGTAATTGACAGATATGAAAATTTACAGAACCATAAACTTTAAAGTATCGCTTCTTTTATTAGGTTACAGATAAAGTAAAAAATATTGAGAATTGTAATGTTAGATGAAATATTATAATGAACGAAAGACAATACAGTAGGAAATAAAAAAAAATTGATAGTTATGTCGACGCCATGTTTATTATAGATAAGCTTTAGACTTACGCCTAGTAGGATATTGTACTGTCCGTAACTCGAACTAGTCGTTTTATTTTTAGAGGAACTGGGCATAAAACTGCTCGTTAATGAAAAAGATTCGTATCCTTTATTCTATGATGTTCTTTTTTATAGGCACTGAGACTATCGCCCGGTTCCTATAAAAATAAAACGAGTCGTTTTACTTACGGACAATACAATATCCTACTAGGCGTAAGTCTAAAGCGTTTCTATAATTAACGTGACATTTACGTAAGTACTAAAACTATGTTCCGAAAGTTTCATTAAAACCGTTCCATAATGAAAACGATCGTATTTTTATACTATGATGTTCCGTCGTGCCGGGCCTAAGTCACTAAAAATATAACCCGTCGTTATCTATTTTCACTCCTTCGAAAGCTAGCTGCGGCAACACTGAATTATATATTATGTAATCCCGTCAGCTCCCAAATAAGCCTGCAGTGTTGCTATTTTAAAATTCGCTTTCAACTTCCCCAATAAATTGGATTACACACCTCTGCAATACGTTTTGTCAAATGCACCTGATTTTTTGCCGCCGATTTGCTTTGGTTTTTCGAATATTTTGTTGTAAAAAATGGACACTTTATGGGAAACAATGTTGCTGAAATTCCGTAATCGGTCAGTGGAATTCAACTTTTTTTTTTCGAAGTTTATTTCAATAGTTGGACAAAGTGATTGAGTAAAATTTTAGCTAGCTTTAAAGACAAAAGAAACACACATATCACAAGATTTCTTCAAAAAGATGAGGTATATTTTATTACTAAACTAACTGACAAGTATGAGTGGGAATCACGCACAAAGGTTTCCGTATCATCATCTATAAAAGAAAATCAATATTTTCTTATATGGTATGGGAAAATTTGATTTATTTAAATTTAATTATTTATTTCGAAAGATCGTATTGAACCAAATATTCTGTGAAAATTTTAAACAACACAGTTACAGATATTAAAATTGCGCAAAAAAACACGCTTGTTATAGGACGGCCCTTTATATTTCATTTAATATCTGTTGTTACATCGGCCACGAAGATAATATATTATTCGTGAAAATTTCATCTTGTACTATGGTAACTAGGTAACTGATAAACTTTAAAATACTTTTTAGAAACACATACATATAACTATTCGTAAATAAACACTCTATTGAAAATTACAATGTTCAACACATCATAATTTTCCACTCGCAGTGATTGATCCCACACCCTCCAGCGCAATGGACTAGTCTTAACCCACATAGCATTCTATTTCCTAGGTTTTCAAACGTTATCGAGAAAACTTTAGCTTTCGAGAAGTTTGATGAAAAGATTTGTGTCTCTTTTGATTGATTGATGTCTTTATAAATGTTAGGATTACGGTCAAGATGAGATGGCTCCTGAAAGTTTTGGGCAACAAATGATTTTAAATAATTTAGTTTTCATTGTTGTTTTGTTTTCCTTTCGCTGCCAAGATACAATTAAAATAATCTAATATTAAATAGCTTTTAAATAAGACTAGCTGATCCGCGCGGCTTCGCTCTCGTAGCATAATGTTATATATGTATAGTCTACATTACTTGCGAATAGTAGTTTTTGAGCATATTCTTAACAACCAAACAAAAAATCCACACTTATTTCATGAAAAGAATAATAAATTGCGTTTTTTTTTAATTTTTAAGACAAAGATGTGGAATACTAACTTACCATCTTTCCTTATATTTCGATATTTTATAATGTATTTTAGTAATAGAACTATCATTTTACATTAATAATCGATATTCAACCCTGTATACTAATATTTGAGTAATTAAAAAAACTGAAGCTTATTTTTACGGGTCACAGCTCTAATTAATAGTAGTATTGCACTGAGTTTCGTACGGTGAGCGGGGGCGCAGAGGCCTGTATTCCCATTCTGTTCTACTCCTCTCCCAATTTCCTTCATTAATCCTCTCCTTATCCCTCCTTCCTTCAAGCTTGCAAGGCATCTGCAATACTTTAATGTTGTAGATGTTCATGGGCTGCGGTCATTCACTTAACATCAAATGAACCACAGGCTCCTCTTGCCTGCTCTTACATAAAAACAGGTTGTCATTTTTTTAATCAGGTCAATCTATAAATAAATTTCAGTTTATATTTTCTGCCAAAATACCTTCAAATTGTTTAAATACCTTGTATTATACAAATATAAATTTCAGTACAATCGCGTGCAACATAAACATTAGAACGTAACGTGCAATTCCACTAAACTCAGGTTTAAAATTAGTTTTCAGCTATTTTAGATATTATCTACGTTTGAAGGTAATTTTTCGCGTCTTCGTACAGTCTCGTGGAGAAGTGGAAATGATTTTAATTTAGATTACCCATATTTCACATTAAAATTCAAAAAGCGTAATAAATTGTGCATGCGATGGTTTATATAATTTTACCGTGTCACTTTTAACTTGATAACAAAATGATAATATTAAATATGTATCTGTTTTAATACGATACGAAGTTTATTTCTAAAAATACAAGGCCATCAGAAAGTTTACTCGTTTCATAAATTTTCCATGTAAAAAGGTAAAATATACTGTGTAAACGAAAATGATAATTAGGACTGCATAGTGCTTTAAGTTCTCTAGCAAATTGTAAATTGTACTTTTATAAGAAGAAAAATAAAAACTGTACTTACATCTAAACATCAAGTTTTTGTTAATGTTTTAGCATACTCACAAGAGACTTGTTTATTTGAAAAATATGTGTGTTTATTTAAGAATACTAATATTCGAAAACTTTAAAGAAAAAATCTATTTGATCTATAGGTGCAACCTGATACGTACAAGCGGAAAGTTATAACATAAATAATTATTGTACCATTTGTCATTATTCATCAGGCTATTATAGTATTAAGTATTCTAGATATCGAAATCTACAGTTCATTTTATATTCACAAAGCGCTGACGTTGAAAACATGAAATTATTTAATTTACACTGATTATTAAAACCATATTCAATTCTCCGTGCGCCTGTACAATTACAAAACAATATACTGAGTATAGTTAAATAAATGGAATTGGAAATATATAACAAGCTTCATTTACATAAAACAAATTTAGATATCGCTAGAGGCTGCCTAATTGTAATATTATTTCATTTATTTTAATGAGAATCGATAGTTAATAAATTCAGTCAGTATAGAATTTATTTCAATTGAATAATTCTCGGCGAGTTTATAAATCGCCAATATTTTAATACAATTGTTAACATTTCAACATGATTTTAATGCAAAACTTTAGTTGTTATAAAGTGTTGTTATGTCATTACAATCTCCTATAATATCAGATGTATAACAAGGTTTTTTATAGTAGAGAAAGGAAAATATACTTGATTGACTGTATTGCCACTTCTTGACGTAAACGCATTTTAAAAAAATTAGAATTAAAGTCGTGTTCACAGTATTTCCACATTTATTAATACACTTTATTTTATTTACAAATCTTCAAAATTAATTAGAAATTTTAAATTTTTAAAAGAAATGAAGATGTTTGTGTAAGTTTCTACATCTTTCTTACTCATTTTTCTTTGCCGCTTACACTCACAACAAATACATCAAAAATGTTACAGTAATATTCTTAGCTTAGATTTCGCGTTCAGAAACGTTAAATATAATATCATGTACGATTCAAAATATTACTTGAAATTGACAATCGACGAAAATCCTCTATTAAAAGTTTCTTGAAAAAGTTTTTAATTTCTGATCTTGTAGCATATACAGCGCTTTAAGATTCACCGTTTACTTAAGCTTAAAGCGCTTTATAATTTATAAGCTGTTTGTTACAAGCTCGTGAAGGATGGCGCCATTACGTCCTCTTTGTTAAGCTGCAGCATTCAAATGCAGCAGATGTATAGCGCTTTAAGATTCATCTTTAGTTTAGCTTAAAGCGCTTAATAATTTACAAGCTGTTTTATGTAAAGCGATTTAAGATTAAACTTTAGTTGAGCGACAAAAAGCGGTTGCATTTTGTATAAAGAATTTATGTAATAGGAGTTTCATGAATTGTTATGTCATTATAATTAATTTGTTTGTAACCTATTTACGCGAAGAATATTCAATTTCAAGACAACAAATGTTATAGTATAAAGTTTAGCTTAAAGCGCTTACATTACGTTCCCTTTTTTGAACTGCAACATTCAAATGCAGCAGATGTAAAGTGCCTTAGATTCAAGCTTAAAGCGCTTAATAATTTACAAGCTGTTTAATTTATAGCGCTTTAAGATTCATCTTAAGTTTGGCAACAAAAACGGATTGGGTTTTGTCTTGTTTCTTGGAAGTTATGGTCTGAATAACATACTGTTGTTAAATAAATTGACGTGTTATTGCTGCAAGCGTTTTTACATTAAGATCATAACAATAAGTTTTTACATTTGTACTGAGGATTTTTTACACATGCGAATAACTAGAGTATTATATTTAAGATATTATAATAAAAAAATAAAAAGTTGTTTATTTTCTCTCACTTAATAAGACATACATAGTAATATTTAGAGACATACATAGTTACATAGTAATAATAAGATGAATATTTATTTTTGACAAGAAAAAAGTTCGTCGGTATTTTCTATGGTTACAAAAATTATTTAATTCGGGGGTTTTTAAAATTAAATTATCCTTTTTTCAATTACATTTTTAATTTTTACCGTCTTGAGTATTCTCAACATTTTTATTTTTCTTTTTCTTTTTGATTAGCGCAGTTTATTTGATTAAATAATCTATGAGTATATGGTAACAAAGACTAAGAAAAGTTGAAATGCTACCCGATTTTTCTAGAGTTCAAGATAATCAGCATTTTATACCCAGCCAGATTGGGTCATTTATTTCCTATATCCGCAGAGGTTTAAACTTTGGTCTACATTTTCAACGAATAGTTTAAAGTCAAGTAATAGTTCTAAAGGGTTAAAAAGTTCTTCTAAAAAATTCCAATAGAAAAAATAAATAAAAGGCTTTATGAAACTAGATTTTATATGCTATTTTAAAGAGCAAAGATTTGAGTCCTGTTTTTTTTTATTTCTTTCATTCATTCGTTCTTGATTGTTTTTGCATTGGCTCTGAAACTACTGAACCGATTTAAAAAAATATTTCACCATTAACCTACATTCAGAATATAACTGAAAAATATGTAAATGATATAAAGGAGGCAGACTTAGATAATAAATAAACGTTTAGACTTTGAACAAAAGCTATTATACTTTATTATAAAAAAGTAGAAAATTTTGCAATCGCGAGTAACCCCCAGCAGAAGATCGTGAAGCAGTATTGCACTGTTTCTTTGTTATTTTTAAATTAATAACGTCATCCGATTCACCTCCTTTCCCAATTTCTCATCATTAATCCTCTCCTCATCCCCTCCCCTTCCCTTAAACCGGCAAGGTATCTGCCACACTTCGATGTAAATGTTCATGGGCTGCGGTCATTCACTTGACATCACGTGAACTGCATGCTCCGCTTAGCTGAAAATAAAAATTTAAGTCACCGTGAACATAAAACTAAAAAGCTTGTTAGCAGTAACCGGTCGATACTCGATAGTACATTACTATCAATTAATTACAAAGACGTGTAGTTCTGGCGGGTGGCCAGCTATCAGTTCAGATACTGACACTATATTTACTGTGGAAATGTTTATCAAGAAATATTAGTTTTTTCTTGTTTTATGTTTTTATCTAATTTTCAATGTATGCTTATTATTAAAAATATTTTTGGTTTTGTGATATTTTGTTAGGTAAAAATTTGTTCATAGACTTACACTCGTATTCTAATACGTACCTCGAGCATGTCTCGACTTCACTCAGCCTCTGTCAACGAAAATTTACATTCTAAGTCGGAAAAAACTCCTTCACTCACGTTAAAGAAATTTCGAAGAAAAAATATAACACCTCCATCCGTTACGATCGATTTAGTAAAATATTATATTTTTATGTTACTGCATTCATGTATTTTCCATTGAAGTTTTTGATACGTCATATTTCACGTAACCAGAGTCGGGGTTGAGTGGAATAAAAATTAAGGTAAATTCTTAGAATACGGGTGTTAGAGACCGACATAAAATATTGTGGAAAATTTTAATATCAGAAAATAGTGGTTAAGGGGACGATTCTGCATTATTGTATGTTATAGTTTTACTAAATAGGCATGAAGCATTTCCAGGGCTTGCATTGTTTCACGGGTGAATTAACTTCCAACTGCTGACTCAGCATTCATATTTTGCTGATTGATTTACTGCCTTCATGTTGTGGTAAATTGAGTCTTACGTCATTAGAATTACGTTATATATTCGTATTATACACGGTGGTTTGTAAAACATTAATTACCTATCTTATACTACTTGTATTATATAGAGAGTGGAATTATGTAATGCTGAAGAAAAAGTACTCTAAATACTGTAGATATAAAATTCATCAAGACATTCCTTTATTTAGGGATTAATACTGTATTAATAGTATGTTCACTTTAAGTGTAATTACAAAATGCCACATATTTAAACTTTTATATAAACGTAACGTTACTATAAATTGACTTTCTAGTATTATTCCGAAAGCTAGGCTCATTTTTTGGGAAGGTGTTATTTTCTTTTCTTTTCTTTTTTAACAGCTATACAAGGAAAATCTTCATTAACAATATCAGCAGTATAATCTTGTACGAGTATTTGTGTTCTATAAAGGTAAGTGTCTACAAGTCGCCATCGTACGCATCAAATTCATCGGATCGCAATATTCTTTGTATAGGAAGTTACGTAAGTGTCCACTGATCACACTTTCTATACTAAAAATGATTCCGATTCGAACGATAGCGACCTGTGAACACATACCTTAAATAACCCTTATAAAAATAGGCTTAGCATAGAAATAGTTAATGTAGATGACCTCTAGTATCGAATGTAGGCTTATCCTTCTTTTCTTCTGGTATTTCTATACAATAAACCGAGTCAGAAATGAGAAAACATCACCGAGACGTCGACTCAATTGTTCGCCCAAGGGTCATTCATGTATCTCACAGGATACTCGCCTTTATTCCTTTGTAATTAAACACTGAATTGTTTGCATTAAATGTTCACGCAAGGGCCATTGATGTATTTCACAGGATAGTCGCCTCTAACCCTTTTGTAATTAAGAACTGAATTGTTTGTACTGAATCTGTAATTATGTACAAGTTGTCTGGATGGGGTTAAAGTGTCTAGAACAGGTTGAAAAAATACCGCCATAGTAAGGAAAAAAATATAGAATTCATGGATTTAAAGAGCGAATTCTTTTTCGATACTTCTATTCGCACGAACTTTATTATGCATATTATTGTACAGAGTATATCATATGGTACATACAGATAGAGAAAGAGGATTTTTTTACTGTTTTTAGATGGAGGATATTGTTTTTTTTGTATGTTATAGCAGGCAAGCGGGGCATGCGCTTCACCTGATGTTAAGTGACAGACCGCAGCCCATGAAACATTTAAGTGTCGCAGCTATCTTGACGGCTTGAAGGAAGGGGAGAGGATAAGAAGAGGATTAATTATAGGAAGTTGGGAGAGGAGTAATCCTGTTTTTATGTCCCCAAAAGAGATGGAATCCAGGACCCATTGGTTGTAAGACCTAACGCGCTAACCACTGAACCATAGAGACGATCATAAACCCGTTCTTCGTTGACAACTGAAAGTGTTGCAAAGTGAGCAACGCTCAATTGTTAAACTACCGTTTTTGTATTGGCTATTAACAAAAATTACGTCATGAGCACCGAATCAATTTGATTGTCACCTCATTTTAACACATGTTTTTGTATCGATATTTTAAAATTAGTATCTCTTCGTTGTTTTCAAATAAACCGAATAATATGGATAAAAATAGTTTAACACGGTAATATAATGTTAACTCTTATCAATTGCGCAATCTGTTAATTTTTCATTGACATCCAAATTTCGGTGTGTAACTAGATATAGTTGGCTGCTGTTCTTATCAAAATTGCCAGTAATATAATCATAAAGCGAACACAGACTCATTCATCACAGAAAACTAAAAAATTAATACAAAAGAACTCTGACCTTACAAATCCTCCGGGTGTAATCCGACGTAGCACCTGCAACACGAGAAAAATGTTAACCCTTTGTAGTTTATAACAAAGTTAATTAAGTTAGTAGCGTGAAATTATATTAAATTTAAATCTAAATGATTTTTTAATACTAGCAACCCGCCCCGGTTCCACACGTGCATACATGTTAATAAAATTT
>LQNK01000678.1:461441-472489 GCA_001586405.1 Phoebis sennae | reverse complement strand
GAGCTAATTATTTTAACTATATTTTTATAATTATAATAATAAATATTTTGAAAAGAACTTGTGTTTGTTTTAAATTTATGATATGTAGAAGTAAGTAATGTTTGTACATAAATTATGTGTGTTAGTTGTATGCAAGTAGTGATGAATGTCTCTGTGTGGTTATTATAGAATTCAGCTGGAGAATTAAACGATGTTGAAATTAAGATTAAATAAAAGAAATCTTGAAAATTATACAAGTTGCAAAATAGAAAGCATCGATTACACAATAATAAATTATAAAAGATAGGGACTTGGTTTATAGGTCTATACAGTAAACTATGTTCTAGTCATGATTTTAAACTTTTAAGGTGTGTTTCGTCTCTTACGTGAATATGGGGGGCACCTTCCTTCTTTCTCATGAAGACTCGACCATTACTTGTCCAACAGTAATTATAACCATCTTCTTTTGCAAAGTCCCTTGCAAGGTAAAATAGTCGTTTGGTTTTAGACGTCAATTGCTCAGATACGTAAATAGGCGTCGTTTCAGCTAACCCCAAATGAGTTGCATTTAATTGAATATTCATATTTCGGTACAGTTTTTTCGCCGCTTCCAAGGCTCGAGTTTTGAGAAGTGTTGATGAGAATTCCAATATTAGCGATGAAGTGTTAATATTTTTTGCATTCGAAGAAATTCTGCCGTTACGGCGGGAAACATCTCTGATATCCGACGTCATGTAATCGAGCTTCAGATAGTTTAGAAGGCTATGAGCAAGTTTGAAGTGATCCTCTTTATTTTCATTAGGCTTTCGGGGCACATTTCTTATTTCTATACAAGTTTTAATAATATTTTGATTAAGACTCTCACACTTCTCCCCAATTATAAGTATCTCCTTGTTTATGTCTTTTCTTTCCTTCTCTAAACATTCGATTTTACTCTGCATAGAATCCAATAACGCCGATGCGTATTCGATTGATTTTTCAATTTCCTTATTATGTTGCTGTATGTTTGTGCATTGATTTTTAATGTCTTTTAGTTCTGTTAAGGTACTGAGGAGAGAAGCATATTTCTTTTCCTGCTCATTCTTGAATTCCGTGAATAGTTCTTTAAAGTAATTTTTCAGATCCTTTAATTCTTCTGTGTGTTCGTGCTTACGTTTGCGCCTCTGTCCTACGTTCTGATTCTGATCATACGATGGCGTGTTAGAGTCTGACTCAGCATCCCCTTTTGGTTTGGAGGAAGCAGAGGGAGGAGTCCTTCTAAGAGGCATATTGTTAAATATAATAAATAATAAAAACAATAAAAAAAAAATAAAATAAATTTTTGCTAGTGGCGCTGGTGGGATTTGAACTCGTAACGACTGCGTTAATGGTCTGTATGATAGCCCTTACAGCTAATTGTGCGTTATCCTTGAAGACGAATGTAAAGCACAGTTTCTAGTTTAAATTATTTCCTATAAAGCTGCTCTCCTAGTACTCGGAAGCGGTAACTGTATCATTCGTCGCTCGCTATTTCTTTCTCTCTCACCTCTCGCAGTGTTGGTAGATCGATTCTTGCGTCTTATGCTCGCCTGGTATGCACTGGTGGTAATTGAATTTAATTTGCGTGTTAATTTTGCGTATTTTTAGAGAAAATATTTTATAAACTTTATTTATTAAACACGTCTGCTCTGTACAGAGATCCGAGGGGAAGGGAAGAAAATAGACTAATAGGTTTATTTTCTACTCGTTAATATAGCTTCTAAAATCTATTTTTAATGCTTGTATGTCCTATACTTTACTAAAAATTCAATCGATAATAGAATAATTGGAAATAAATAGTTACCTTCCAATATGTTTTCCTGAATCTGCCAAGTAGTTACCCGCTATGCCTATGATTTGGGCGCCGAGGGAATGTCCGACTAAATGCAATCTGCTCAAGTCCAAACCAGCGTCTACTAATTCAAGAATTGCTTTGGCAAGCTGTTTGCCTAGCTGTGACAACAAAATTTATTATTATCCGAGCGAAGCGAGGTCTCAGTGTGGAGATGGTCGGGCGATTGTATGTTTGTAAGTATGAAATACTTTGTCTAACAAAAAATTGGGTATTTTTTATCCGATCCTGATTAAATTTCATAGGCGAATAGTTTAGACAAAAAAATGTTGAGTTCGAAGATCAGCGAAATCAGTTCTTATGAATATAGTCATTGATATAAATAAGTGTGGTAGCAAAGGAAAGGTCTAGATTTATACATGACAACGCGATGTCTAGCTTGGAGTGAGTCACTAGTTTTTAAATAGTTGGGTTTGCTTGGTAAATTGGTCGAAAGACGCTAGAGAGAGCCGGGGTACTAGGTTTACAGTACTACATTTTCTGAATACAAAAATACCTTTTGGATCTATCACAGAAAATGAATAATACATTTTCTTTTCGTACTTACACATATATAATAGTCAAAACTA
This sequence comes from Phoebis sennae, assembly GCA_001586405.1. NCBI lineage: Eukaryota > Metazoa > Arthropoda > Insecta > Lepidoptera > Pieridae > Phoebis > Phoebis sennae. Next base: position 470,071 of record LQNK01000678.1, on the reverse strand, counting down.
ACCACGCAATAAGTTTAAATTATTAATCGTCGTAAATTGAGGCTAAGGAAAAACACATACGGTATAAATCTTGCTTTTCACATTTCGCTTTTTCAAATGAAATGAAACGAAATGAAAATATGCTTTATTGCACACATCAAAAGAAAAAAGATCAAAAGAAAAAATAACATATAAGTAATAATAAAAAACATGCACAATTGGCGACCTTATGGCGTTTTGGTTATGCGTACATCCGTAATTAAATACTTTTTGGTTAGATTGATATTTTGGATTTTATGTGCCGTAATTTTTTGTAGGTTACAAATATATTAAAATTTATAGAATGGTTTTCAATATGATGAGATGCATTAAAAAGCATTAAAACTCCCTACAAGTTTTTAAAATATATTACCTCCTTAGCATTTGGGACAGCAAACAGATAATAAGCGGTAAAAAATGGCAAATTGCCTTGCTTCGCTTCTTCTTCCCAATCGAGTAGTATAAAATTTGCATCCACATTGTGTAAATATGCCTCTCTGATTTCGACAGTTCTGGTACTATTTACTTTTGTAGCATAGCCAAAAGCGTAAATGACAGTTTTTCTATTTATATCAAAAAATTCTGAACTTAGTAGTGGTAAGGGCTCCTCCAAAGGAGTAACAGTAACGTGTCTGGAACTGAAAGGTTATTAATATATTAGTTTAGTAGCTGTGCCGTGGTTTCCCAGTATAGCTGTTTTTCCCGTTCCCGTGGGATTTTATCAAAATCCTTTCTTAGCGGATACCTACGTCATAACATCTGCCTGCATGCCAAATTTCCGATCCGTCCAGCAGTTTAGGCTGTGCGTTTATAGATCACTATATCAGTCAGTCAGTCATCTTTGAGTTTTATATATGCAGATTAATAAAAAAAAGTCTTTGAGAATAAAATAATAAATCTTTTTCAAATAATATCCTTCTTGCATTATGGATCGATCCACTTTGATGCAACATATCTGCAATGTGTTGCGTATATGGTTATTCGTTTATATTAATGAAACCTCGTACAATACAATATACAAAAATACAACACTTATTACCTTGTGTTGCATTTTCTGATACATCCCTGCTTACGGTTCCAAATATCATTAAGTATGGAATAAAAAAATTTTTGAATTTTCAATTCATAAAACAACGTTTTTGCAAATCATATCAGAAATATAATCCTAGGAGATTTTTAAAATGCACTCTGTATAATAATTAACATTATGATAAAATTATAATTGTATTAATGATTTGCATAAAATAAAAATAAAAATTGTAGAATTAACAATACTTCTTTTAAAAGATTCAAGACGAATGCAAGGACATTTTAACCATTTGATGATGATATTTTCTAGAAACAATATTTTAAATAGGTTAAATTTATCAATAGAATAAACAGTCACCTCTTATAATATCGTAAATAAGCAGCTTCAATGTGAAAGATATCTGAAAAAGATAATTAGTTATTAGTTATTCTAGCAATGATGTATAATAACACATATCAATTTTAGGTAATAAATTAACATAATTTCATTAGCCATGCGAGAAAAAGACGATGCAAATATGATGTAGTAAGTGTGAAAAGAAGGAGAAGTGAAAAGTATGAAAAGAGGATGCAAATATGATGTAGTAAGTGTGAAAAGAAGGAGAAGTGAAAAGTATGAAAAGAGGATGCAAATATGATGTAGTAAGTGTGAAAAGAAGGAGAAGTTAAAAGAATGAAAAGAGGATGCAAATATGATGTAGTAAGTGTGAAAAGAAGGAGAAGTGAAAAGTATGAAAAGAGGATGCATATATGATGTAGTAAGTGTGAAAAGAAGGAGAAGTGAAAAGTATGAAAAGAGGATGCAAATATGATGTTGTAAATTAAATTGACCAGCAGAATTGTATTATAATCCCATAGATTCGGTGCGTCAATTTGATTTTTTGAATTTATTTCACGGGGACAAACGATGCTCTTTAAGATTCTACGACAAATATAACTCGTTTATAAACAAGTGTCATCAGTCATCACAAGTGCACCGTCCAGAGTTGAAGCAAAGCTTATTATTTCTTCTTAAAATTTTAGTAATGACAGGTATATTAGATCATTTCACTCACTCAAAATAGTGACTAGCAACAAAATCTTCATGGTAGCATTAATTAAATCTATTAGTAATTGTTTAAACTGACTCTTTTTCAATACACGCAGTGTTACTATCACCTCTTTTTGTAGAATGGAATGAAATTTAATTAATTTGAATAAAACAAATGAACGATGACGTCCGAATAGTCTACATAACACAACATAAGTTTTGTCTTTACGATATGTTTCTGTAAAAAATATGTAATCGACTTTTTTGTAATGAATGACAACTTAATTTAAAAATATGCTACAAAAAATATGGTTGCAACAAAAATCTTAACGCATAACACAAATAGCATCATAATATATTCTATAGGATTAGAGATCATTACAAATGCTAATTCTCATTCACACAGATCCACAATTTTGGTATAAAATATGGTATGGTATTATTTTACCCGTGCAACTTCTGATCTCGTGGCAACTCCGGTATTAAAAATAGCCTATATGTTATTCTGAAGCTTTACCTAAATGCATACCAACATAATCGGTTCAGTTGTTTACGCGTGAAAGATTAACAAACATGCATACATCGATACATAGATACATCCTCACAAACTTTCACATTTATTATATTAGTAGGATACGATTGTATTGTATATTTATTTTAATTTGGAAAAAAACCATTTCTACTTTTCGACTCCATTATACTATCACTTTTCATAAATTATTACATTAACAACGACCGGTTTCGTAGTAAAAGTGATCATGTAGTACAATTTTAAAATGTTTTTTACAAATCAATATAAGATCAATCAAGAAATAATATATAAAGTCTGTAGTATATGAAATCTATTGCTTGAAAAGAATTTTAAAATTCAACAAATAAAATTGAAAACCTTTTTCTGACTAGCGCCACACCCGGTTTCAGGCAGAAGCAAGAAAATTAACTAGCTAACTTCTATCCCTGAAAACTGTACCGGTCAGTCTCAGCATGATTCTTTTGAATTAATTAATTAATTAATAAATGCTTTATTTCTAAATAAAATACTTTTTAAAGGATTTTAAACGTGGTTTGTTATAAAATATGAAGAATGTGAGTATTCCGGCGGAGTTTTTAGATTTTTTATTATAATTATGAAAATAATAAACTGCAGTACAAAACTTGTTGCTTTCTCTATTTGCAAAGTTATTCATTCGAATCTTATCTGCTTTCAATTAAGATACAGTGATCAATTATAAAAACAAGGTTATTTACGTCAGCAAAAATAAAACATAGCCTACAGGGGCGTATCTAACTTTGGCCTATCAAGTTTTTATTCAATATAATATTATCTTGAGTTCGTGCATGGGAATACAGGTTGAGTGTATGAAGTAGTAAGCAAGGAGTAGAACGGAGCAAAAGCCAGTCACTAATAAAGCGTTTATCGTTGCGTCATCGTTTTCGAAGGAATTTCAGCTGGTGCTATGGAGACCTAAAACATCTCTAAACTGTCCCATCCGTTTGTGCGTTATGGTATACCTAATGAGTCTCCTATAATACAATTTTGGAAATCATTTATATCTTCAAAATTAATTTTAGAGTTTTTTTGGGTTGAAGATAGCCTATTGCTCTATATTTTGCTACGTTCGCACGCAGTTATGACATAAGAATATGCTACAAACACAAAAAATAGCATCCCACAAGGAGCGGAACATCTCGATTTTGTCGACGCACAGTACGAAAGTTCGGCAGGAGATCTTATAGATATCCTAACGCAACGAACGTGTTAATATTTACCAGAAGTGTGTCAACACGTCTTTAATACTTTAAGCCAATTAACGCTAATGAAAAAATATCGGGTAAACAAGGAAATAATATTAATACATTCATTTTGGACACGTAGGGTTTTTTCCTTGTAACTTTATCGTGTACGAAAGTCAAGAATATTACTTTAGTAAATATAGCGCAGACCTCATCAAGGATATCGCCAGTTGAATACGTAGAGGACAAGTTGATCGGCCGAAGAATTTCAGACGAATTCAGTGGTTTAGGCGTGAAGCTGCGACAGACGGGCAGACAAACAGACTTTCGCATTTTTAATATTAGTAGGGGAGTGTTTTTTTCTCATTTATTTAGGGACTTTTAAAAAATTATATGTCAGTCCCATCGTAGATACCATGAACTCTATATATACAGTACATCCTATTCTTATACAGCCCATTATAAATCTTACAAAATATCTAAACTTGTCATCTACCGGTAACCTTTATAAACTATACACTAGTGCCCGGTTACTATAAACGATGGAACGTCATAGTATGACATAAACGAACAGTTTTCATTTACTAGAAAAGAAAATATTTTATTTGACACACACAGTTACCACAAAACAAAGATAAAGGATATAAAGAGGTGCTGTACGGGAGTGTGCATGACAAATAGGGCAGCCGCTCAGCGAATCCTGCGCCACAGAATGATCACAGGGCTGATTTTCAGTGGCCCCCGTAGTGTAGTATGGCTTTTGGAGTACCAGATACTATTTAAAAGATATTTAACTAGCGTTTATAATCCAAGCAATTGGAACTAAGATACCGTGGTTATATTAACGCCACGTTTATTATAGATACGCTGTAGACTTAGACCTAGTAGGATATTGTATTGCCCGTAAGTAAAACTATGGAAACTAGATAAGTGATAGACATACTTAAACATTCCTTTTTTGTAAATATATACATATTATAGATAAATTAACAGCCAGGCAGTAGAAAACAATGTTCATCACTTTATAATTTTCTACTCGTGCGGGTGGAACCCACACCCTCTGAAAACAAAATGAATTCATTTTGTTTTGTTAAGCAGTTTTATTAGTATTTAGAGCGTGTATTGTTCAATATTTACGAGAAGTGTCTCAATATTTTTTTAATATACACTTTAATTGTTATAATACTACTGCTTTGCTTTTGTTACAAGTATTGTCAATGTGTCTCAATTAAACATATTGTCAACACAAGTTTTATTTTCAGCAGTTATTTTATATTCTAGTTTTAACATACATAAAGTATTTTCTGTATTGTCTTATTATGTTTTTGTTACTATTAATAAAATAAAAAAACATTTTTTACTGTAATCCAATTAGCCCTAATGAAAAAATACCGTATAAACAAGCTAAAACAAACATTCGTTAACGTGGATGCAATGAGTAAACATTAATTTCTATTTTAAAAAACCATGAGCAACGTGTTTGAAATTTGGTGCCAACAAATTGGGTTCTTTTTATATTTTATGAAATGAATCACTTGAATTTAGGTTAAATAAATAACCATATTACAATATACAAATACAACCAATTAGTGATCCATTTTGTTAAAAACCGTACATTCTATATAGCATGTAAATATAATATTAATACATTCCAATTATACTCCATTTTTTATTTTTCACTAGATTTGGCTTGTACATATGTTAGTAAAATACACATTCCTTGATTTGGGAAGAACAGTAACATCTGTAAATTAAAACTAAGACAGAGTACGAAGCTACTAATAGCGTTGTCAACAGTATTATTTTTCGGAAGTATAATCCACTTAATCGGTGTACACTTTAATAAGCAAACACGATTATTATCATTACGGGATGGGCAAACACATTCGCAGCGTAACCGTGCCCTCACATAATGGTGAGTTTTCTTCAGTGATACACCTCTTGATCGTAAATATCACCATGAATTCCACATCAAAGGAAAAGGACTTGGAAATCTGGTCACATTTTCTTCTTAAAGCATTCGAAGACAAATCACAGTGGATTAATATACTCTGCGTGATGATATTCCTTATTATTTTCTTTGTGAGCGTGATAGGTAATGTTCTCACCTGTTACGTGATCTATTCCGTGAAGTCCATGCACACTGCCACTAATTTCTATCTATTCGACTTGGCAGTGTCCGATTTAATTGTGACGTTTGCGATTATGCTTGATATCTACGACTATCTAACTGATTTCTCACAATTTGGTGAGAGTGTGTGTAAATTGAGATTTTTCTTTGTTGTGTGTCTATGGAACAATGGTGTGCTTGTAATGACCACTCTGGCGATCGAAAGGTACATAGCTATCTGGTATCCATTGATGCTTAATTCATCTTCAGTTTGGAAGCGGGTAGCTAAAGTGATGACTGCTATTTGGATTGTAGCAATACTCGAATCTTTACCAGATATTTGGACCGTCGGTTTCATCAAGACGAAAAAAATGTCAATCTGCTTTACCGTGCCAACGGAATTAGCGAGAAAAATCAACGGATTACTAGCTTTAATAACATTTATTATACCTCTTGTGATCATGATATTTGTCTACGCAATGATTGCTTTTAAAGTGAATGACAATGAAAAGTCTACTTCGAAGAGCAAGATATTCAATCATCGTGATAACAGAGGCAAAGTAAATAAAATCATTAGTAAGTGTGACGTTTGTAATTTTATTATGGTTGATAATTAAAAAGAGAAATAGATTAAAGTTTCTTCTATCCCTTCGAGAGCTAGGACCATTTTTTGGGATGCCTCTCATTTTATACCCCGACATGGAACTTCAGACCTCTACATGGAACACATCACCAAAAATGGTCCTATTACTCGGGATATTCTTACATAGGATTACATAATAATGTGTGAAATGTTTATATCTTTGAATATTTTTCAGTAGCACTGACGGCGTCATTTCTAGTATGTTGGCTGCCTTTTTTTGCGTATCGCGTCTTATTTTTTATCTATGACATGAATCAGTTGATGGAGTTCGAGTGGGTAAGAAAATCACTGTCTATATTTTTTAATTTTCATAAAGTATCAAATTATGGTCTGTTATTTTGCTATAAATTATATTACATTATTTCTAAGATGACTGACTGACATAGTGATAAATCAACATACGGCCCAAACCGCTGGGGCCGAGTTAAACCCACAGCTAGTTAAATATATTTCTGTAAAGAAGCCTGTTAGTTATTCGAAATTTTTATCAATCTTTCTTTCGCTAATAATTTATTTAAATGTAAATGTTTTCAGTGGTGGAGTACAGGATTTAGAATAGTCCTAATCAACACATGGCTCAGTGTGGTACTAAATCCCATTCTCTTCAGTCTTATGTCAACTAAATTTCGAAAGGCGTTAAAGGTATGTTTTATTTTTTATTTTCTTTAATACTTGTGTGAAACAAAAATTATCGATGAAAATGTTTCGGTATTCAAATTGCGTAATGTTTCTTTATTTGACAATAGAAAACTAGTATGCTAGTTGAATGTTATTTAGATCAGTGGTATAAGAGCAGATGCTTCACCATGTGGTTACCGTTACATGATCAAAAGTATACCAGTCGACAGGTATTGTAAACGAATATCATCTCTCTCACTTGAGATTAATGGATATAATATTTCATTCGGTATCATTGGATTGTGAAATAATCAAATCCCAATTCATTTATTTAAGAGAATGGCAATAGGTAATTTGTAATCTTCCTTTTTTTCAAACTTTAAAACACATACGTTGTCTACTTGATTCATATACAAATTCAATCATCTAATTTATCTTTATTTTATTTGACAAAGCAATAGCTTAAATATATATAGATAAAAATGTGTGTGCCAATTATATGCTTTCTACAGCTATAATTTTAATATACTAAATTATGTAAATATTTAAATTTTTCAGTTCGTAAAAACATATTAATCGATTTTATTAATTACTAGGTTTCCGCCCGCGGCTTCGCTCGCGTGGACCCGGCTATTCGAATTTTTCTCGCCGTAAAAACCGTGCTTGAACTTCAACGAACATTTAAAAAAAGAATTGTCCAAATTGGTCCAGTCGTTGTTGAGTTATGCGCTTACCAACACATTTTGCGATTCATTTTTATATATAAGATATATGAAAGATTATTTAAAAATTAAAAAAAAATATATATATATATAATTTGAAACGTTAAAAAGACCATCCGCCATGATATGACGTGTGCTGTATTAAGCTAGTAAATTAAACTTAGTTAAAAAAACTGGATGCCTTCATTATAATCCTTTTAAACAATTTCATTATCGTGTATTGCGTGTTATTTTCTATATCAAATTATCAAACTAAAAAAGAAAATAGCAAAAAAACATTATTTCGTTACTACTAACTCGTACTAACGTAATTTTTAACCTTAATAAAAATATTTCTAACAATGTAACTGTATGAAAAAAAATTTATCCGATTTCCTCACACTAAAGAGTAGTTAATAAATTTTATTTTATTTTTGAAATCTATTCAAAGCGTCATTTTTAAACAAATAAGATTTTCCACAATGTAAATGTTATTTTCTTACTAGCTTTTGCCCGCGGCTTCGCTCGCGTAGACTACAAAATGAACATAGTTGTTATAAAAAAATATGACATTAATTATATGTATTTAATTTAACGGTCATTTATACAATTTTGAAATGAAAAATGAATGAAATGAAAATACTTTAATCACAAATAAACACAAAAACACAATAAAACATCACTTAAACATATATAACTAATACTAGAATTTTTAACATTGTTTTATTTAAAAGCTACATGATATCT
>LQNK01000678.1:445897-456067 GCA_001586405.1 Phoebis sennae | reverse complement strand
AAAAGTTTTGTGAGTGGAGGAGGTTTATTATTAATTGTGTTGTCTTTTTTTTGTACACAAATAAACCTTATTTGTCTCGAACCTCTTAGTTGGCTTGGTGGCTGTTTTTTATTTTTGTTCAAAATCATGACAATTTTATAACCATTTTAATTATAAGAAAACTGCATACCTCAAACATGAACGTATCGACCTCTTCTCTTATTCCTTCTAAATCAATATCCCCTTGCCGTTCTTTTTCCAAAAGCAAATCCAACATTGGTAGTTTCCCTCTCTTGCTCATACCTACATCATCATTAATATCCATAAAACTGTCATTTTGTATTAACGCTTTTCTGTTCTTAATAATTTTCTCAGTAAATTCGTGTAAGTCAGATACAGCTCGGCGTTGGGTCCAAAATAATTTGGAGCAAACATACACAGGCTGTAAATAAAGCCAAATTCGACATATCCGTTGAATGACGCAATATATGTATGTATGTATTGCTTGGAAATATTTATCCACAACCGGTTCCAATCCATATTTGATCGAAGTACCCATTGCAGTTTCTGAAACGTTTAAAAAGTTTTCTTAGATGATGATGTAATATCTATGTGTTTGATGTTTACGAAGAGTTACAAACTAATCCAGCTTTACATACAAACATAGAAACCTTTTGTGATTGATAATAATTATAAGTGATTTCCTTTAAGGTGTAAATAATTATAAGATTAGTTTCTTATTACTTTATAAGTTACAATAGTGTTGACGTATCCAAGAGGATAAAAACCCCTTTAAAAATATAGATAAAAAAAATAGTTGTAAGCGAAATTTGTGGACTGTGATAAGAATATGAAGATTCGCTGATAATTCGTTTTGTTGTATAAACTATTTGCCTAAGAAAATTTATCAAGATCCAATAAACGATACTCCAGTTATCGTCGAACATTTTCATTATTACATACAAACATACAATCGCTGGCATATTCCGTCTCCGAGATCTCGCTTCGTTCAGTAATAGCTATTATGTAACACAAACACAATTATTACCACACATAATTTGAAGAGTCGCGTTCATTACAAGTGGAACTACATCGGTTTTTTCTTGCCCTGTTACGCCCTTTATATCCATAAGAAATCTTTCAGTTTGCTCCGTGAATGTGATGGCATATTTCTTGAGGATATTGAAGTGAAACGCACCTGTGAGGAGCTTTCTGCGTTGCTGCCATTTTTCACCTGAAAGGGAAACTTACTTTTTTACTCTCATAATCAGAGCAGACCGACTCGACCAGAAAGAGATCATGTGCTAGACAGACGCCTTTACGTGCTCTCCGAGGCACGGGGGTATATCAACACCACGAACTTCCTTACTTAGATAAAATTAAATAAAAGAATCCCAATAAAATTTTTTTGGCCCCGGGTTTTAAATCCGAGATCCCTCGCTCAGCAGTCATAGATGTAACCACTAGATCAACGAGGCAATCATGTTACGAGTTCACTACCGATGCACTTTTAAGTAGCTCTCAAACATACTTCTTAAATTGGTTTAAGATCGCAACTAAAAGCCGCTACAACAATTAATGATCGGTATTATAATACTATTCTACGATTTACCAATTTTTACTGTAAGAAAAGCAAGACGTCTCCTACCATTACTGGTGAGTAGACCTTCTCCAAGCCACGGCTTAATAAATGTGTAAGGTTCCTTTTTCTCGTTGTATGCGGGCGACGTGAGGATTTTCTGTAAAATGAAGATTCAACTTAAAATGAAGAATATTCGGAAATATTGGATTGCAAATTTCTTTCAAAAAGGAAAGAAGTAAATTTTCTATCTACAGTATTAATACCCGAATTCACAAACAATACTTGTGTAAGTAAAGTAGCCACAATATGCGGAATAAGACATAGTAAATGAAAAGCCTTAATTTAAGAGCAATAAATCTTAATTTAAGCTCCACTTGACCTACTGCCACTCAAATATTGTCTCTGAATACGTTTTTTAGTCCTCGTGCGTTGATGCACGATGTGAGAACTCATACTATTGTGTGTGAATACGGGTGTAAAAGTACCTCAAGTGGCTTGACGACCCGATTAGCGCAGTAGATGTAGCAATGATCTATAGGGCCGGAGGGTGTGGGTTCGATCCCCACGAGTAGAAAATGTTTATGTGATGAACATTCTAATTTTCTTCTGTATGGGTGTTTTTCTATCTATAGTATGTATGTATTAACAAAAAAGAATATAATATCGAGTATGTCTATCAGTTATCCAGTTTCCAAAGTACAAGTTTTGCTTAGTTTGGGACTAGAAGGCGTTTTGTTAAATGTTATTAAAAAGTTCATAGACTGTAGATAAAGTAGGCTTGAAGTAGATTGTAAGCATTGTAATTATTTACCTGAATATCCTCTGGATCGTACAAGTTGATGGTGTGGAACTTGAACGCGTGATATTGGCTGAAGTTGCCGTACATGTGATAGTTCTTGCGCATGATTGGGAACAGTTCATCTGGAAATATATAAGTAAATATCGTATTAGTGTTCATTATTACTTTTAATAAGATACTCTTTGGGACTCTTAGATATTTGGTAAAACTGTAAAACTTTTTTACTTAAGTAACCTCGACTGATTATTTGTATGGTCCTAAATATGGATAGATAAAAGACTATGTCTCTGTAAATAATGTTGGCTTAAATTCCATGTTTATGTAAGACATAAACATAGATTTTAGCCGATATATACTTTTAATAGGCCCTAAGGCTAGCCTCACACACGCAATAATATTCTGGAGTATCATTTATCCGATACAAAAATCTTGAGTTCGAAGATGAGAAAAAATCGGTAGGGGGTTTACAAATAGTTATCAAATAGGCGATTTTCATATGAATATAGCTGAGTGTGTTGATTTATACATTACAACGCGAGTAGCTCGGAGTGAGTCACTAGTTTTAATCCTGTTTATTGTATTATTGGTTGTTAATAATAACAAAAATGGTAATGATTAAATTGATCTGCATTCTTCAACACGATTTGCTTATATATAGGATTGAGATCGGATTTGCACGTGTGCTGCTGTCACTTTTTTTTCTCATAAAAAAACTTGCCTTGTCAATGACAAATACAACAAATTAGTAAAATTGTTAAAGATGTATGGGATTTCATGAAATCTCTGGGAATATCTCGAAATTTTGCTAGATATGGAATATACTGATTCATTACGTCTTTTTCCTTAAATCTAGTGCTAGGGCAAAATACAATTATAAAGTCAGAGATATGTAATTTAACTAAACTAAGTAAATAAAGAATACTGATGAAGAAAAGAATAGAGTAAATTATTTAACCTACAAAGTGGAATCAATAAGTACATTTGTGAAACATAGGTGTATGTATTCCTACACATTATTTTGTTTTGATTCTTTATAACAATACAAATTTATTAACCATTTAATTATCGTGTTATTTCACATAAAATTTGAATTGTTCATACGATCCATTAAATTAAGTAAAATACCTAGATTAAAGGAAAGAAATCATTGTAAAAAGGTTATTCGCCGTATAATGCTAGGCGTCCACTCATTCGCATCGTACGTATCGGATTTCATATTCTTTGTATAAATACGGTTCAGAGGAGGCACAAGTGTCTCCTGCCTGCCTGCTATCGGAAGGTATCGCATTTTCCTTATAAAAAATTAATCTGATGCGTACGATGCAGGCATGTGGACGCTATGCTTTAAGGAAAAACGTCAATGATATTATTTTAATGGGAGTAATAGCACAGTGTTAAAATACAAAAGTTGCATGATTTTTGATGTTTGCCATCAGCGGCTGTCACAAATTCTGTACTGAATCATGTCTTTTATAAGAAAAGTATTTCGCATTATAAGAAATAACTTCTTATTTTCTGTAGAGAAACTTATAAATTACAATACATATCAACGACGCTCTTTTAAATTTTACATAAATCATCACCCTGGAAAGAAGTGTCCCGTAACGGAACGGAAAATTTTGACATTCAGCGAAGGAGATTTGGCTATATGACAGTTTCGTGTAACGACTGTATATATTCTTTAAATTGCGGTATATTGCCGATGATATATTCAAATCTGCACAAAAATATAAAGAAAATCTTAATTTGTGTATTGTACATGCATGACGTAAAATAAAGATATGTGATTAAAAAAATAAAAAGATTACCTGGTGTACAGATTAAGCTGAACGTATTCCCGATGAGAGGCCATGACTTCGGTCCTGGTATTTTCGAGAAGATGCTCGCCTGGTACAAATACCTGTCATAAATCACCAGCAACAAAAAACTTATTGCTAAGAAAAAAAACATTTTAACGTTGTACGCGCGATCGCTTTCAACCAACTGATCTTGAGTAGTTCTTTTCATTCCATATATTTGTAACTGTGAGCCAAGTATCCTTTATTATTATTATCGCGTGTATATAAGTGTCTCGCCTTGCGGCGGTATGTAAAAATTAACTCCGGCTGAGAGGCTAAACGGCCGGAGCCTAGCACGACTGAGTTAGGAACCTGCGGACTATCCGGGCATTGTCCAGTAGAACTGCCCGTCCAACCTTTTTAAATATCATTTTAAAGAAGAAGGAACAAGCCCATTGGTGGACACAACTATTGGAATTATCTCGGCAGACGCGCCACCCCACATTTCGACAACCTCGTGCGCCGTGATAGTGAACTACAACGTTAATAATAAGGTTGAGTCATTAACAAAGATGCGAGAGGAAAATTTAATGAGTTATTAAAAGGACTAGATGCTCTTCCGTCTTAAAAAGGATAAACTGCTTCAGTACTTTACACGATAATCTCGTGTAAATAAAGAACTGCCCTGTCGCCTACAAGAATGGTGAAGAGGTTCCTGAGATCGATACTAGGCATATTTTCATATCATATTGCTCTTGCCAGAAAACCGGATAATTCGGATAAAAATTAAAAAAAATGCTTTATTCATGAACCATTTTAAAGTAATACTTACACTGCTTCCACTTTAGGTTTCCCTGTATTGTGGAAGACAGGATCCTTCTACAATCGCAAGCAAAAATAATGTTTAAATCACAAAGAAAAAGTGACTTTTGTGGGTGTGTGTGTATTAATGCGAATTTTTCGCAACTATGTATGATTAATATTATCAAAGATTTATAGCATTATCTTTTTGTGTGCATTTTGGGGAGACATGATTTAAGGCGCATTAACTTTAGTTCATATGGCCCACGTTCGGTGTGCGTGGGATTTCTGTAACGCATGCCATACAGTACACATTCGGGGAGCCATTTTCAGTGGTCAAACAATAGTCACGACATTTGAGAACCTGAAAAAGTTTAATCACATTGCTCCGAATGTTGCGTAAATAACTACCGACAGGTTGTATATCCCTTTGTAATAAAATCCTAAAACTTTGTATTGACCGAATTATGGACTGACCATTTTCATTGGTCGTTAACCCGTATGCGGGGAGGCTAGCATAGATTAATCGACCGAATTATCGAAATATACATCGAACATATGTAAATATATGATTAGTTTCGATAAAATAAGGATTTTAATTTAATGTTTTTGAGTGACTGTTAATCGATAACGTTTTGAAGAAAAAGCTATTTTGAGATTAATAACACGATTTTTATATAAGACATAAGAGAAGAGAGATATAAAGTACTTCAATTTAATTATGAACACCTGTACTAAATACTTATTTACCATATTTTCCGTACTGTGCTATGCTGCGTTTATTATGTCAATTATTGTACAATTAAAATAATTTAATATATTATATACTAGCTGATCTGCGCAGCCTCGCCTCCGTAGCATAATGTTATATACCTATATAACCTATGTTACTCGTGAATAATGTAGCTTTCGAATGGTGAAAGAATTTTGACCCGGTTTTTATTCTTTTCTAAATAAACCTCTAGACTCCTTTAATCATTTCTTGATATTTTAGGATTTGGCTATCTAATCTAATTGAAACCTCAATTAGATAAGCAAATAAAAAAATAGTTTGTATAAATGATGATGCTTGCGTAAATTTTCTGGCTCTGTGAACATTCTTATATCAAGTACCTTAACCTGCGGTCTCTTTAAGCAGGAGAAAATGAAAACATTCGTGTTTATCCAATATCACAGAACACACCTGAATTATCGGCTAATTTATTAGATAAGCAGAAAGGTTAAGGTTAAGTATTTTTTTGTAGATTAAGCGCCGTTCGCAAGAAAAGGTTTAAAGCGGGTTATATCTGAGATCATATTTTTTCCAAGAATATCTATTGTTTGGTGTTTATGTAAATTATTTGGGTTTTTTAAACTTTTTTGTGAGCAAGCAAAGGAATTCACGATCTTACGTGATCCTCGATTCCCAGTAACAAAAGAGATAAGAACAGGTAAAATAACGGAGCTAGGAGGATAGCAAAGGAAAAAATATAAATTGAAAAAGTTATTTGAATCTGTTAACTAAATTGTATCAATACTTTCTCAGCCCCTAGTGCGCTGTATCGTCGAATTGATTATTTAATTTCTTTTTCTGAGGTAAGGGGTATTTTTTAAGTGATTGCAGGCAAGCGAGGCGTGCGGTTCTGATGTTAAGTGACTGATCACAGCTAATAGCCAGCTGAAGGAGGAGAAGGGGATAAGGAGAGGATTAATGATAGGAAGTTGGGAGAGGTGCAGAATTGGACAGGAGAGGAAAGTGGTGTCAATACAGGCCAGCGTACATAAGAACTTTATATGAAGTCTTATCACGTCCTTCCTATCCCAAAAAAACTTAATGGGGAATGTTATTATATGTACCAACATATCATTTTTATCTAATAATCACATTTCCGAAACCTTTTTTTTTCATTTCTTTGAACCAGAATAAGGATTCAATTTTAGTTTGTCTATTTTATAATTTGAATTGAAAAGTTGATAATATAATTGTATGGGATTAAAACAATTTTTGTATTTAAATCTGTTTATTTTCTTGGTCGAAACCGTACATAAATTGGGTTTTTGCTCCGAAGAACGACATCAGCCAATAGAATGATTTCGTCCGGTTTGGTGACTGGTTCCAAAACGAATTTCCTTATCAGTCCTGATATCACTGTCTTCATTTCTAGTATAGCGAATTTTTGCCCTGAAAAATAAAATTCAGATCAAATACTTTCTTATACTAACTGTACACTATTTAAATTTCTTGATCTTATTTTGTTTTATTTAAATCTATCTACAGGTTTTAGTCAGAATATCAATATATAACTTATGCCGAGCCGGACGTTTGTCCAAGAACTTTTATGTTGTTAATTACCTACATTTTTAATTTGTGTTCTAAGAAATAAATATTTTTTCTTTATTTATTTTTTTCTTATATCCTTTCAAATTGGTCATGATGATCAATCTAAGCGTGACTAGCCAGTTCGCACGCGTGTAATGCACAAGTTTGAAAGTGCACTTGTGTTCACAACACAGGTGCACTCTCAAAGTCCGATGTGACGTCAGTCCGACACGAGGCAAAATTATGCGTGCTCTCTTTCTAGACATACTTAAACGATTTTTTGTTAATATATACATACTATGGATAAATTAACATCTAGACAGTAGAAAATTACAATGTTGATCACATCATAATTTTCTACTCGTGGGGATCGAATCCACGCCCTCCAGCGTAATAGACCATTGCGCCAATCGGATCATCACAATTGTTTCTATCTTTACTGTACTCAACTCAAACATTTTATTATATTAAGTATGTATTTATATAGTTATATATATTTACTTATTTATTATATGATTTGTAAAACTTTAATTTAATTTAAATGGTCTGGAAACTTGTTTGTACCACAAGTCAGTTACGGTGTCACTAAAAATCGTAGTTGGAGATTCTATTCATCAACATATGCTGATATGATGATCTTTTATAGTATTACGTGATCCATTATAGTGTATTTATTTCATATAACAACATAATTATGATACAACAAATCTGTACATACGAAATTTCATCAAAATCCGTAAAGTGGTTGCGGTTTGACTGACACAAAACATCCAAACTTTCACTTATAATATAAATGGGATTTTTTAACATTACCTATACAATTTCTAGGGCCAGCGCTGAATGGTATGTAGGAGTAACGATGACGCTTCTGTATATTTTCAGGCAGAAATCGTTCAGGAATGAACTTCTCTGGTTCTGGGTATATATCCTCGCGATGATGCAGGTCGTATATGTGCACGTTGCAGTATACATTCGATGGGATTGTATATCCACCTGTGAACATATTGTTGGATATATTGGTAAAAGAAATAAAAATTGATCTCTGGTTTTAGAGGTGTTTTCTAGAATTTAAACTGCTTTACTGTAAACTATCAAGTGGGCTTTAGGGTCTATACGAGAAATTGCTAGATCGAGTGGTCTCGGATTCGATTCCCGGTTGGGGCCGAAAAAATGTTATTTTGATTTTTCTAATACAAAAATCTTAGTAGCAGCCCTGAGGCTGCAAATTGGCAGTGTACAGTGGCACGTATTACGGTCCTGTATCTGATCTCTATCTCATCACGGTCTACCGTCCTATCGGATTATGAGAGTAAAGGAATAGAGAGTGCACTTGTGTTTGCCCATACACTTGTGCACTATAATATCTCCTGCGTACTCTAGTCTCTGTTGAAGTTGGCTATCATGACCGATATTGGTCGGGGAGGCTATGAGTAATATCAAAAATTTCTGAAAGGAGCCTCGAAGCCGATTGAAAATTGCATCTGTATTGATGATTAAACAATATTCAACTTACTTAAAACAACTTCTTCGTTCAAATATCTGGCAATAAAAGGAACACTCGGATAGATCCTCAAAGATTCTTTAATACAACATTCCAAGTATTTCATTTCGTTCAAATCGTCGATAGTGGCTTTTCGATCAGAACCTTGGAATATGCCTTTTAGTTCTTCGTACAGCTTATCCTGTAAATAATAATTGACTGATTATATAGTATAATTAATTTATAACAATAACAAAACAATTTTTACTGGAACCGTTTAGTCCCAAATTATTTACAAGAAGACCTTTCTTGATAAACCGATTCTCTATAGTGAATTCATAGAATATAACTTTCTGTAACTCACTAGCGTTTTAATAATCTTTCTATGAAAGGATTTAATAAATAATATCTCAATGCTGCACAAACTCGGGAATCAAGTAAGAAGATAGGCGTGTAAAAGGCAATTTAATCGAATAATTCAACAAACTCCGTCCATAATTACAAAACTGTGTAAAGATAATAAATGCTAATTCACCTGTATCTCTGGCTCATTAGCAATTCTCATTGTAAAGAAAGATAGTGCCATCGCAGTAGTATCATGCCCCTGAAAAATTAATAAAAATGACATATAACATGAGTTTTGAGTCATCGGTAAACAATATAGGCATGATGCCGATATGATACGAGCATTTAACAGTACCGAAGGTTTCTAACCTCAAACATAAACGTATCAACTTCTTCTCGTATGCCCATCAGATCTATATTTCCTTCCTTCTCACTCTGTAGCAACAGATCCAACATTGCCAGCCTTCCCTTTCTACCGTATATCTCGTCATCTTCAGTCATTTCTAAGATATTTTTATCTTGAAGGTACGTCTTCCTCTCTCTTATAACTTTATCGGTAAAGGAATGCAAGCTAACTAGTGCTTTAGCTTCAGTCTTGGCTGATGGGGATAGGCCATACAGAAAGTCGGAATGATACCACACTCTGCACAGTCTAGTAACAATACACTCTCCTACTATGTACAAAGCGTTGAAGTAGTTCTGCTTTTCCTTTTCTATTCCTTCTTCCATTGAAATACCCATAGAAGTTTCTGTAAACAATTTAAAATTAATTAATCTTTAAATCACCCCACTGCGTTACTTATGAAAAAAATTATTGCCCCTCTTTTTTTTCATTTCCCAGCGCCATTTTGAAATACATATAGCCTATGGCACTACCACAAATCTAACGAATCTAACAACACCTCAT
Source organism: Phoebis sennae (assembly GCA_001586405.1). NCBI lineage: Eukaryota > Metazoa > Arthropoda > Insecta > Lepidoptera > Pieridae > Phoebis > Phoebis sennae. The sequence continues at coordinate 446,097 of LQNK01000678.1, read as the reverse complement.
TTGTCAAAATCTGTCCAGCCGTTTGGCTGTAGGGCGTGCCAAAGAAATGGATATACAAACATACATATAAAGAGAAACTCGACAAACGTTGCTACTCTTTTTCTGTCGCAGTCCGGTAAAATTTAAATCAATCTATCAAATTGTAATACCAAAGATCTTGAATATTTTCGCTACGCAAATGTAATACTGTACCTACATTT
>LQNK01000678.1:433351-444062 GCA_001586405.1 Phoebis sennae | reverse complement strand
GACCTATCTCAGACACTAGTCCTTCACAACGTTAATATTACTTAGTTTTAAGTAAGTTGTGAAGGCAAATAAAGAACTTTTTATTTTATTTTTTATTTTTTATTAAACAAATCATAAAATGAGTTAACTTCTTTAAAATACTCATAACATTAATATTTACCATACTTTGCTTACCTAAAGATTAAATAAATGAGAAACTGTTAATATGAGAACAATTTTCAGTTTATAAGATTTGAAAAATTTTGTTTTTCTTCAACATACGTTGTTTCGGAAATGAGAAAGATAAGAGAATAAACCGAGTTAAAATACAGTGAGTATAAACCGTGTTAATACAACTGAGAAATATAAGGTTAATAATAATTGAGAGGAAAAAACATGATCGTAAACTGAAAAACATCCAATTTTTAATTTATTGTCAGGAGTTAGGTACAAAACAAATAATAATTAAAACGATAATACGAGATAATTACAGTGAAAGATAAGGATATAATTACTAAAAAATATAGAAAATAAATTGGCATTTCATTTTATAGTTAAATACGTAGGTCTTGTTACTACTGCGTGTTATACCAATTACATTGTAGTAGCAATTTTCAATTGAATGTGTCTTTCTGCTAATTATGAAATAAAATTTCATTTTTATGATGGTATATAGACAGCAGGACAAACCTCAATATCGTCTGGTTCGTAGACATTGATGTATGCAAAATTGAAGGCAAAAAAACTAGATAAGCCTTTATGCTTTTTGAATTCATCCCGTAGCAGCTTGAACACCTGCTCTGAAATGTATAATAGTTGTTGTTGATATAGAAGAAATTAAATGTATCATATATATAGAAGAAAAAAGGCGAAACAGTGTCAGATCAATAGTCACTTTTATATTTTAGCAAAAGCCGAAGCGTTTTCTTTTTGGTCTTCACAAAGCGTTTGTTATATTGTTTTCTCAATTTATAGTTCTTTGAAAATAAAGTAAAGACTTAGAAACATGTTGTTGTGGAAGTTAGTAGTTTTCTTGTGTTTCGACATAATCGGGAAAGAAATTGCTTTTTCAATCTTGCATCAGGGACGTTATGTTTACTGAAAATTGGCAAGCATCTTACACCCGTATTCTAATACGTACCTCGAGTATTCATCGACTTCACTCAACCTCTACCAACCAAAATTTAAATGTGTCGGAGTAAAACACCTCCACTCACGTTAAGGAAATTCGCTACTTCGATCTATATATTAACTTTAATCATGAATTTTCGACTGAAATTTGTCATACGTCATATTTGACGTACCTGAGTCGGGTTTGAGTAGAAGAAAAATGTAACTTCTTAAAATACGGGTGTTTAAAACGATACAACTTTTGATTGGCATTTGTGCTATTGACATAATATTTGATCTTCATTATTATGCCCGACGCGTAAACAGTATAGTACTAGTGCTTTTTCTGATGCATGTTCTGATGAGCGATGATTCTTACTTCTAGCTCACGTGTAAATTTATCGTTACAAATGGGAATCTCTACTAGTCATAATATCCTACCTCCTACTAATGTTATAAATGTGAAAATGTGGATGATTGTATGGAAATCGTACGGCAACTACTGGACTAATTTTGATGAAAACTAAATTATTTGAGAAATAAAAGAAGAAAATCGCTTTTTCTCAAATTTCAAATTTCAGAACCTAAGCAAAGTCTGATATTAGTGAACAACTGTTGAAAAGACCAATTTTCAGCCCAGCTTTACAAATAACCTTTAAAAATTCCACACAATTGATATTAATAGAATTGAATCAATAATACAATCTTGCCCGTATTTTGGTTTATTTTATTTCCCTTTTCGCTCTCTGGTAAATACTTACTTTTTTTCTTAATAAGGAGAAAATGACATACTTGTGTAAAATATATTTATGTGAAATATCTTATCAGGTTCAAGTACCTAGTTAGTTTTTTACTCATAAAACACAAGGTCGAGTCACGACTCTTATTGTCATAATATATTGCTGTAAGTAGATTCCGTAATTTCATTTAATTTTTTTCTATTGTGGCCTAATTTGGAATAATATACAGCGTGCAACGCCGACATTATTTTTCATGTTTTCACGTGTTCATTTCACAAAGAAAAGATATATTTATAGTTTATTACTTAAATAACATCAATGAACGAGCGGTCCCACAGATCGCCCGTGATAAGGGACCAAATTGAAAGGTGGGTAAGTAAGGGTTAACGTCAGTGAGTAATGCCAATGATTTTTTTTCTATTTATTTCGTGTGGTCAAAATATTGCTCAATTAACGAGTAATTTTAGAGTTTCAAATTTTAAATGATTAATGTTGTTAAATTAATGTCGGCATTGCAGCGACACGCTGTAAAATAAAAAAGGTTATTGATCACAGTATTTTAAAAGGATAACATTTTTGAATTAAACATTCACTGAGACAAAAGCGTGTTTGTTGATAACACTTTCTTTTCTATACAGTCCTACAAAATTACATTGACAACTATCTTTTTCCAAATATAACCAGCCAGGAAGTTTAATTATAATATAATGATTAATTTTACGTACCAGGCGATAGCAGAAACATAAATCCAGTACCCACTATAGGCCATCTCTTGGAGCAGGGTAGTTTTAACATAAGTTGCGTCCTTCGAGACTTCGAGTGCAAATACCATGAGAAAAATAATACAACCGCGACAAACACTAACGACCAAGCCATATTGAGGTCGTTTTTGAACTAAATTGCCTTTTGCTATCAATTACCTGAGTTTAAACATTATCAAGACTACGCTTCGTAAAATTAATTAATTTCATTACACGTATATCAGCAATTGAATTTTTTCAATTTTATTTTATTTAAATAAATAATTACTTCGATCGAGACCGAATTGGCGTGTATCCTTTGCCGACCCGTGTCAGAACTTACCTTGCTCAACCGAAAGGTTATAAATAATAAAGAATCATCGTATAATACTTTTTATATGCCAGAAGTGCTTATATATATGATTTTAGATTTAAAAAGTCCTTTCAATGAAATAACTAGATTAATGTTAACGAATTGGTATACGGTTTTAGACACCAATGTTCCTGCTGATAATCAATCTTAACAATATCTCTCTCGTGCATTAGTGTGTGCGAAAATCCTATGGGTCGAAAACACAACCGCAGACTGGACATCGGGCGCAGGACCTACGAAGGTACTCCGTAAGACATAGACATACAATAGTTTTTTTGTTAAAAACAAAGTATTAGTCCAGGGGTGGATGGCAATTTCCAAAATATGAGAACACAACACAATGAAACAATTTTTTCTTTTCTTTTTTTCCTTTTTTTTTTCGGATTTCCACAGGGTTATAGACAGAATTAATACTTTAAAATGATTTTATTTTATGAAATCATCAAAAGTTTAAAGAATATATTTTTAAATATATTAATTAAAAAAAATTTCATAACAATTACAGTAGCTGCAGTAGGCAGGTGTTTAATGATCTCTATTTAAATTTTTGTAGTTCTAATACATATTGTGAAATTTTAATACGCAAAGCAGTTAACATATGATAATTATTGAAACGCGAAACGTTATCGGTAGTTTTTAATTATTTTAAAAAATAATTAATATAACATTTATAATGTTAGTATAGACTAATTTAAGTTATCGTAAATTTTAATTTTCACAACAATTAACAAAGTCGCTTTCCGCTGTCTGTTCCTAATTTCTATATAGCTTTGTCGGTTTTTAATAGATAGAGTTTTTCTACTGGAAGGTTTATGTATATACTAATATAGTGAGAGCCGGAGCGGTACGCTAGTTACGTATATAAAAAAGTAGTGAGGATAATTTTATATAAACCGCCATCGTTTACTACGAGTATATAAACACGATATGGAACTATTCAATTTTACCACTATAATTTTTTTTCAGAAACATAAAAATGCAATACGTTATACTTTTCTACATATACTTCAGTACATAAAACATCGGACTTATAAAGTATAATATAAAACAATATTAATATACAGACAACTTTTTGGTCAGTTTTTTAGCACGTACCAATAAATATGTAAATTATTGTTTTTTATTTTATTCATTTCATCATTACCAAATCATTCAAATCAATAAGATGTTAATTTGTTTAGAAACCCGCACATTATATGACTAACATCCATCAAAACGAATTTCAGGGAACGGAATCTCGGTGTCAGCTAGTCTCTGCATTATAGGCACGATTATTTCTCGACCCCAAGTCGTTAAGGAGTTATCCATGTCGAATCCCTGCACCTGAAATTCATACGAATATTATAAATGCTAATGTACTTCTGTCTGTAGCTCTGACTATTGAATCGATTTTAATGAAGTTTGTTGATAGTTTAATAAAATCACGCCGTATAACTCTATATGATATAAAGGTGACCGTACAAAAGGGCACAGATGAAAAAAAAAAATACGGTCGAATTGATAACCTCCTCCTTTTTTGTAAGTCGGTTAAAAATATGGAACTAAGAAGGGGGTTTACCTGATACAAGGGGTTCATACGGTTCAGCTGAGTACTTCAACGTTTCAACTTATATGATATGGGACCTGAGATGGTCTGTTTTTCATGTGCTATAGCGTTCAATAAAAAAAAAAACTTACGTCTCTTGAGAGTACTTGGGTTACATTTGTGTTGGGAAAGAACTGCATTCTTTGGAAGCGAGAAGACTGCCCAGCGTGCGAAGTGCTCACTGTCGTTTCGTTTGCATTTATGTTTTTCAGTATCTAAAAAAGTATTGTTAAATAATTATTCCTTATCCTTATTTTCAAAATCAACGTCTACTAGTTGAAATAAATGTGAAATTCGCAAGGCCGACAAGTGTGGTAAGTGGCGACAGAGGGTGATTCTGTTGCATTACATCTTCAGCAATTAAAGAGTGGGAGCTGAGCATTGCACGATTGGGACAAGTTCGCATAGTTATTAATACCAACAGCCTAACAGAAGACCGTGTGCGTGAAGCGGTATTGCTCTGTGTTTCGTACAGTGAGTGGGTGCCTGGACGCTTGTATTCCCATCCCGTTCCTCTCTCAACTCCTCTCTCGATTTCCCATCATTAATCATCAATCCCGATCCCTATCCCCTCCCCTTCCTCGAAGCTCCGCTTGCCCACCGTTACATAAAAAAGCTCCCACGTTTCGCCAGGCGACAGGCCACGCCAGAAGCCTATCATTCCCACCATTGGCCTCATCAGATACGTCATTTTCCCGGCCTGGCGTAGCGCGGTCTGAGAAAGCAGGCCGTGGGACCCTAGCTTATCACGTACCTACGAGTATATCTAAAATACATTATCTTACCCAAAATTGAAAAGTGACTGAGTCATATTCAAACATGCTTGTGTGGTGTTGAATGCCAATACCATCCAGGTCCGCTATGACTTCGAAGCCGATCCTCGGGGCACGGAAGTGGAGGGAAGCCCGCACCAATGCCTCGTACTCCGATATATTCGTTGCGGAATTCACCCGTCTAGTGACCGTGGCGGAAATAGCATCCACATCCATACTGTCTATGGAAATTAGGAAGCTGTTCTTGTATTGTACTAGCCCTGATACGCGAAATGAGTACATCTGGTCGCTGCAATAAATATATCGAATTTAATTATTGTTATTCATGTCATAGATGGTTACTTTTTGAAATTTCTGGTTTTTAGAGAATAAATCAAGTTCAACCATTACATATATGATCACATAGAATTCAGGTCTGAAAATGGTAACTAAAAATTCCTCTTATAAGGCGTTAACGTTCATCAAATAGGAAATTTATTATTTTTCTAAATTGCTCTAAAAACTGTCAAAAATAATAAGCGATAAATATAATAGAACAATTAAATCTTACTTTACAGTCCGGTTGAAATCATTTATACGCAAATTGCAGAACTTCACATTATTTTCCACTTCGTACATGGTTTGTTGCAAAATTTTCTGAACATAACCAATGTGATTTACGAAACATGCTCTACTATCTGAAATTCAAAGCAATTTATTGGGGGACAGATAAAATAATTTTAAAGTGTATGTTTGCATTCTTTCCGAAGTGGGAGATGCATAGGAAACAGAACTGAGTGAAGAAGAAAACAGAGGCATTTGCTCAGCAATGGCCACAAACAGCTTTCAATAATATTCATTTAAGTTTTTTCTGAGGGAATTACTTCATAGGATCATAGGCACATTGTTATCGTCGTCTTGTAGCTTCATGATGTTATTGTAACGCTATATTTATCTATATAACGCTATTGATCGCTAATCCTCGCTAAATAGTATCTCCGACATTGAAGTCCTATGATTTCTGCTTTCAACCTGCGCTCATTATAGGCGGTTTATGGATTGTGTTCTCAAACTTAAGTCAAGTTGTCAATTTCCCGGTCTTTGTCAACAATTTTCCTATAACTATTTTGTAATAACTATTTTCCTGATATGGTCATGAAATCTTTTTGTAAAAATTTAATGTAAGGAAATGGTGTTGAAATTTCAGATGGTATTTAAAGTCCATCCACTTTGATGATTATGCAAAAGAAAGGCCAGTTTATTCATCGATGTTTTGAGTAATAAAACAAATAGCCATACTCACTCCACGCCAGACAGACATCGTTACAATAAAAAACAAAGAAAATCACAGCCAATATTTTGAACATGTTTAAAACATTTGTATATGCAGAAGTCTGCAGTCTATCAAAGAATTAATTAGCTTTACCCACGATAAGAAAATAGGTAATATTACAATGTAAAATAATTAATCGATTACTGATAAATACGATGTTATCTTTAATCCCATATGCCCTTGACAAATATCTACACTTGCATCTTTTATGTGGCTGCATGATTGCATGACACAATCAATGAGAGTAAAATAAATAAAAATGTAATAAATTAGCGACTCACGATAGGATGTTATTTACATAATAATCTTTCTTTTAAGTACAACTTTCTATGAAAAAAATTGTATAAAAAAAACTGCGTTGTGTAGTTTTAAAGAACTATCCGTACATAGGAACAGACTTTGTTTTAAATGTATTGATATTAGTATGAGGATTAGATTCTACTAAAAATTTGTATAGCGTAAGAGTGGAATCAATTGTGGCTAACGTTTTCCATTGCCTCCGAATGATCAGTATTTAAAGTTATCCAGTTTCTCGTAAGGTTAATTTTAGTTATAAATATTTGCCAAGATCAAATTGTATATTATCAGCTTTCGATAACTTACATTTTTTTGATCCGAATATTCTCGCAAAATTCAATATGACCACATATACACATAATAATTATATTTTAATACGTACGTTGGCTTATTTGACAATCGTTTATATTTTACATGATGATAAGTGAATAGTATAGTTACAATACTATTCACTTATCATTATGTAAAATTGCTTTAATTAATTCCTATGCCGTTATGGCATGTAGTTTAACGATAATTTGAAGTCATTGACATGAAGTGGGTGTATTCCTATGTTAATTTCTATGAACGCTTTATAATATTGTTATAATAATACTTTGTTTCGGAAAGAATAACTTCAATTAATGCTAGGCGTTCACAGGTCGGGATCTACCGCATCGGACACTTTATTTGTATGGAAAATTCGATCCGTACGATGCACTTGTGTGACAAATTACCTGTACCGAATTAAGAATCAATTAGTCGAAAATCCAATTTCTAAAAGCTTGTTTTCACTCTTATATTTGTTTTGATTCTTATTGTAGTAATAAAAAAACAATTTTTGTGGAAATTTCTATTTCGTTTCGTTAATCAAAATATTAATTATATAAATTAATATTGTAAATTAAGTTAATATGGGCGAAAATGATATATTTGATAAAGAGATCGCGTTTATTAAAAGAAGCCGCCAACCGATAAACATTTATCTATATAAATAAAAATAAATTCTATTGCTTGATCACATCAGATAAGCTGAACTGATTTGGATTGTTTATCTTTAAAACTGTCTGTGACAGCTTAGACTGTTTTGCTTAGTAATTCAAACTTAGTGGTTTGTTGAATGCTGTTCTTGCCTTTGTATCTTTTTGTTCTTTTTAATACTAACATATTTAAAAAACGCGTAAATTGTAAAAATAGATGAATGCTTTTTTGTTTCGGCTTCTTTTAACACGTATCAATATTCAAGTAGTTGATAAATATAATGTAACTATCAGAATATCTATCTCTTTTAAGGGTGATAAAAACAAACATCAATTACTATTTATTTTTATTGAACTATATATAAAATCGTATTAAATATCAATTTATTTATTATTTTTCATAGCACCATACATTATATAGATTAAATTAAAGAAAGAACTTTTACGTATGGGAACCAAAAGGTACATAAAAGGTATAGCATTACAAAACTTATTCTTGTATTTATGAAAAAATATCTTCGTCTAAAAGAGACTTTGAGTTAAGCAGAACAGTTGTAGCAAAATTCTGGAATCGGATGTTCAGTTTTAGCCAGGTCGAGAATGATTGGTGCAAACATGTTGGCCCAACTTTCCACGCTTGAGAATGTACTGTTCCAGTTGAACTGAAAATAAAATAAAGTTATATAAATACTACTCGTGGAGATCGATCCCACATCCCCCGCCGTAATAGACCGTTGCCACATGGCAATGGAAAAGGCAACGGTCTATTACTATACACACACCACATCCACATGCCAATACGCCAATTGGGTCGTTATATATATCCATATTTTAACCCATTAATGTGGAACAGAAAAAGCGTAGTAACACCAATCAAAACAATCAACCGGCGTAAATATGATTCAGTACAATAAACGGGTTAAAATTCTTCAGTTACATGTGTTGAAAAGTACATAAGTATAATAATAATAATATACAATGTCTATTTGGTATTAACCAACTAGACATTGTATATTAAAAAGAGTAATTAGTAATTACTATAGATATATCGATGTTTTATAAACTCCAAAACAATTATAAGATTTCTTTCTGTTTGCTTATAAAAGCTTCAATCACGTCAAATATTTGGTGAGATGAGGGATAAAAATAAGTTTCTAAATAACTTCTTTTGTTTTCGACACAAGTTAAGTTTAACAGATAAACGCTTCTAAGCTCGTCTTTGCTTCTTCTCGAAAGATAATTATATCGAACTATAAATTTGTAGACCACGCAAGCGAAGCCGCGGGCAAACTATTAGATGTATAGACAAACTTACCAAAACACTTATAACTTGGCTAGTGTCATCTTCGGGAAACAATTTCATCATATTTCGTGTTTGCGGCAGAACGGGCACAGCAGTTGCTGATAGTTCTTCAGTGTACAAATTTTTAATGAGCTAAAATCAATTACATAATGTATCGAGTTCATTGTTGTTTATAGATAAATTATGTAGAAATTTTAAAGATCATTTAGAAAAAAATAAAGTAATGAAATTTTATAATTTAATATGAAATAGAAGTATTTACTGAAGAGTCGGTATGTGTAATAAATCCATAAATAATACGAATATATGTAATACTTTTAATATGATATATGATGTGTATTTGGCGATTGATTTAAGATGAGTGTTAAAGTCAAATGTCAAAAATGACATTTCTATGAAATTAATTTTGGCTTTGGTGTGGATAACTTATTTTATTTTACACTTCTTTTTCAAGTTTCTTTATTTGTATACTTACAGAACACTGAAATTGGATCAAAGGATACTCAATAACCCCAGTGGTGTGGTACCGTCCGTTCTGTAGATTTGCGTCCACATCAAATCCAATAGCAACATCGTGCATACGCATAGTACTCCTTAGCTCCAAAATTGTTAAGTTCTCATTCCTGTTGTACAACCAGACCTGCTGGACCGTACTCTGAATGAGGTCTAAGTGTTGCATGGACACTATGAAGCCGTTAGTGAAGTCGATCGTGCCTTTGACTGTGGTGTTGAGGACATCTTCACTGTTAAAAAATGTTGCGTCATTAAATGGTCAAAGTGAATAGCTAACCTCTATGGCTCAGGGATAGCGAACCAATGGCACGGTGCCGTATTTTTGGCAACTAACCACGAAAATAATTATGCTTTAAAAAATAGTGTGGAGCCGGTTTACTTGTCATAAAAATTACAAGTAATCGCAAGTGACCTTTGCTTTTGCTACTTACGCTATCCTTGAGTTGATAGTATTCATTTAACATCTTTTTAAAAAAAAGGGCAAAGGTTTGCCATCCCTGCTCTATAACCCTGCTGTATAACATTATAGTCCGAGAAGTAACCTGCATTTTAAATCAGTGGTTAAGTTTTAGACGCCATGAAACGAATCTCAATTAAATATATACAAGTTAATTATTCGCTCTGCTTGACAAGTTGGAAGCAAAGTTGAAGACAACAACTTATAGCCTCAGACATATTAAAACTGCATAACAACTATATAACATACAACACACTTTTAAAATTAATTACAAAGTCTAAATTAGAATATAAATCTAGAAAACTTTAATTTTTATATGTGAGACTTAAGTGATTTAGCTTTGTTTAGACTTCCCTCTCATTCAATCATATATTGTGCACCTTACATATCCTTTTTTTACAATATTTCAGAGACAAAAAGACAATGCTTACCCGGAAGGCTGTCGCTAAAGACATGGAAAATAAACTAAAGGCAGCATTACTGGATTTAAAAGCCTCAAAATCCCTCTGTGAGCAATTACTTCAAGAAAGGGATGAGCATGAACAAGAAATCCAAAAAGTAATTAAAAGG
>LQNK01000678.1:374929-426922 GCA_001586405.1 Phoebis sennae | reverse complement strand
AAAACCTTCAAAAAATAACTAATTCTTTGCCCACGGCTTCGCTCGCGTGGGCTTCTATTTTCTGTATTTTTAAAGAGGCGCACGCTCTGTGAGATTTTGGTCAAACCTATTTCTATAGAAAATTATTAAAAAAACTATAGACATGCGCATATATCACTGGTCCTGCGATCGTAATTTTTTTTTAACTTTTGTTGTGCTCCTCTAAAAATACAGAAATTAGTAGCCCACGCGTGCGAAGCCGCGGGCGGAAAGCTAGTTTTAATATAAGTGTAGAAAAAATCATGGTCCATTATAGCGTCAATTGTAAGTATTTATCAATTGTAATCTCAATTTGTAATATGTGGATCATTTCGCGGGTTATAGATTCGTTATAGCACAGATACCTAATATAATTTTAATATAAGTGTAGAAAAAATCATGGTCCATTATAGCGTCAATTGTAAGTATTTATCAATTGTAATCTCAATTTGTAATATGTGGATCATTTCGCGGGTTATAGATTCGTTATAGCACAGATACCTAATATAATACTATACTAGTTTTATAGTTATTTTAAAAATGCTATTGTTGCTTAAAATATTTTGGCTAGTAAAATAAAATATGCTTCGTAACGACATTTCTCGATAAAAATAATTTTCAAACTATCAAAGTTTGTAAAATAAAATATTGTGTAACATAAATAATCTATTGTTCGTGGTTCGGCGTCGTTCTAATGAAGAAATTATTCTAGTTTATTTCAATTCGACTTACTTGTACACAAATAATTTGATGTCCCTCATGAAAACTGTTCCTCAGTCCCGAAAAGTAAGTATTATTAACAAGACCAAGGTTTGAGTCCAAGCCAGCTTTTGGATTTCCTGCAATAAAAAAATTCTAATAGAGACATATGTAATCGAAACAACGAAATAATTAGTTCAAGAATAAGATTGTTAGTACATGTTATACATATTTATCAGATTCCAAATACACTACACATACAAAAACTTATTTAAAAAAACCACCCATCTTTGTAATGATTTGTTGGCGAGAATGCGCTTGATAACTTAATTATTTAAAAACTTTCAACTTCAAAATACTTAAACTTGGGATCATGAAACAATTCTTGCCTTCAATTTTTCAAATTAGCTCCTTTGTAACATCACATATATTTTTCTTATTTACCACCATTGATGACTACAGCTTAGCTCGACATGAATTTTCCCTTCAAAAAGTTCAATTGGAATAGTTTTAAATAAAAAATACCTCAAACCCACCAGTTGTCCCCGAAGTAAAATGTATGATGCAGCCGTCTTCAGATTTCACTTCGTTTACATATTGGGATATTTTGTTGATGTTTTTGTGGTCATTTGATAGAGAATCTAATGATAATGTGCCCCTGAAACGTAAATTTAACGCAATTTAGTAAGTTATGCCTTAAATACAGAGGGAATAAGGTGAATATATCTACAGTTCTACACTATAATTATATTTATAAATGTATGTATGTGTAGGTTTATACTACAATACACAAATCGTTAGGTACCAGACCCCGCTTAATATTTGTTTTATATATCTTGATATATATATAAATTACGTCTCACAGTGTTTGACCGCGATGGACTTCAAACTATTTAACCGATTTTAATGAAATTTTACACACCGTGTGCAGGTTGATCCAGCTTGATACCAGACCACGCGTGCGAAGCCGCGGGTGGAAAGCTAGTATTTTATATATTTAAGTGTTTGTTTTTATAACAGTAACGGCAATATATAATTTGTGAAAATTTCAGCTTTTTAGCTATCATGGTTTGTGAAATACCTGCCTGGTGGCAGACAGATAGCGGAAGCTTACAAATAGGGTCCTATTTTTCCCTTTCGGTACAGAACCCTGAAAACTAATGTAAAGCTCACGTTAAATTATTCTTCCCAGCCGTAACAACAGTCGTAAGAGATGGATATTCCTCTGATTGTATTTCTCCTGGTTTACATGTCTTCAACTCCGGTACAATCTGTTGCATCATATTGTAATAGTTTCTGCTGGGTATCTCATCTCCAATCACAATCCCCTTTAATTCTGCCTTCTTGATACAATAACTTAGTTCACGATTCTCGTAGATAGGGTTTATAAGTACCTAAAATTATACAGAAATTTATTTATCTTCACTTAGTTAAACAAAATTGTATAATTATTATAGTTTTAAAAATATTTTTGGGTTAAGGCTTCTTTACATAGCGGGAACTTAAAAGAAATAAAATCAGACTTTGATGATATAAATTCGGGGTAGAATTTAAAAATTTCAACGTTTCAAAAATTTCTAGATCAGTTTAAATTTTAGTTTGATAAAATTCCTCCCATTCGGGTGAAAAATATAAATAATAATTGTACCCAAATAAATTACAATCGCAATTTATTGATTCTTTATGGATCCACAAAAAATTAACCGACGGAGATTCAAATTCGGCGTTATCTTAAAAGGATTACTTGGCGATATAAAAATTTAATACACACGGATATAAGTCCAGCTCTAGCAGCAGCTAGTGCCGCGACGATCCATCCTGCGCAGTTGTGGGTCCAGATCCCTAAACGATCGCCCTTCTCGAAACCTCTCTGTCGCAGGGCATGCCCGAAAGAGTCTGCCTGGAAACCAAATCTTACCATGAGAATTGTAATACCCAGAAATCACAAGTTTCTGTATCTGTGTTACACAGATTAGACGGCAGATGGAGTGTGTCGAGGACTCGAGTGACGCTAACTACTCATACACACGTGAATTTGTTTGCGTGTTATTTTATCAGATATTGATTGGATTAAAACAATTACTAAGCCAAATAATCTTTAGTTACATGTAAAAGGATAATCTATCCTCTTTTATGCTTTTGGGAATAACTTTTACAATGTTAGAATAACACAAGATGAAATTTCTTTAAGAAAAATTACGAAGCCCTAGTGATATGTTACATCAAACTAGACAAACATTTTTGTATTTGCTTTTGAATTTTGTATTTGCTTTTCGGCGCACTCCATCTGCCTTTTATTCTTTAATCTATGATTTTATAGCTATTTTAATTTGGCATAATAGTATGTAGACTTATTGTCGAACTATTAAGAATACACTTTGAATGAAGTTTGTTAGTATTTTAATTAATTATTATTTTAAGAGATTTGCTCATAATTTTTAGAGCAGTCTTTTTTAAAAAGCATGTTTAATGTACGACGGACACAACATTAATTGTCGCTTTTATGTATTTAACAAAAGCATATATGTACTTAAATTATAAGCCAAAATATTTACATCATAGTAAACGCTTGCTTATAAATAAAATAATGACCAATGGTTTTCAGGATTATCTCAGAAATTCAAACGTATTACGTTATCTTTTCTAGTCTTGTAAAGCAGACGCCGATATCGCAGATAACGATTAATCAATTTTATTTTGTTATTTTTAACAAATTGTTGTCAAAATATGTCCCTTCACGGATAAAGCGATTAAAAAGATGTTGTAACAAACTTTAGCATTTGATAAAAAAAAAAAACAAGAAATGCAACTTGCGTATTTACCCGTTGCAATAGCTCCTCATAGGTGATACTTAAGTCTTCATGGATGGATTTTACTGCGATTCTGTCGGAATACTTTTTTGCACTTTCTTCCAGAACCTGTCCTAAATTTGCGGCGCTGAGAGGTTTACATCCTGGATTTCGTAAATAGCTTCCTTGATCCGTTTGCAAGTGACGGGACAACCTGAAATTTAATTTTAAACAATTGTTACATTTTAGAAACAAAAACCCTATTTATTATATTCCCGAGGCATATAAATCATTTTTATAAATCATCTATTCTACATATTACTTTTATTTAATTTGCAAACAATATTAATTATACCACACTATTTTTTACGCGTATTTCCATTTACATATATATGATGATCGAATTATATATTTAATGTAAAAACAGAGTTACTGGAACAATAACTAGTATAAGAAGTTACTTGTTATGTAACTTTTTGTTCTATTGTACGTAGATATTATCATTAGCAATAGGCAAGGCAAGTTGTCAATGTTTAGGTCCGAACCTTATAGCATCTGGTTCTAAAAAATATCTAGTAATAAATTTTGCAATTTACTTCTAGGTCAATCCAGTTACTTATTTTTTTTTTAATCAGCTTACGAAGGTACAAGGTTAAATAAAATTTATTTACAAATAACTTTGTTTTTCAATAAAAAGCGTTGGAAAAATTATATGAGAATTATATTTCATCCGCAACATACTTAAAATTTTAACCTATTCACATTATTAATTAAACTTTCAGCCACCCTAAAAATAGTTTTTCAAATCAATTGTGTACCCTTTAATGAACCTTGAACTTAAAATTGATCTACAACCACATTATAATATTTGTTCTAATTTGCCACACATGCAAAGAGCCAAATATTATTTTGAGTTTAAGAAAACATCCATATTAAATAGCAATTAGTCTTTTAAAATAAGAATACAGAAACATACGTAACAATTGTTAATACTAGGGATATTATTAAGGGACACACCGTGCTTTTTTATATCTATAAAATTACATCCTGATGAATTCTACTTGACTTTGTTTACAAAGATGTAGTATATTTATTTTTATTTGTTTAATGTCAGTCAATGACAGCTCCGAATTCTTCGATTTTCCTTTTTCACCATCTTCTGATCCCTCATCCAGCAGCGGGGATAGTTTTCAAAGCGCAAGTCCACCTCCTCTTGACCAAATTCTTTCTTCTCTGTTTCTAGATGTTCCTAAAAATTTCAATATCGTGCACATCAATGCACAGAGCATTCCGGCGCATTTTCCTGATATCCTTACATCATTCACATCCAAAAACATCCATGTCGTCCTGATCTCTGAATCATGGCTCAAACCCTCCCTTTCGACCACAGCTTACTCCTTGCCCGGCGTTCACCTCATTCGCAATGACCGTATTGGTAAGGGTGGGGATGGTGTAGCTATCTATCTCCGTACTCACATACCTTACAAGTTAGTCTGCACTTCCCCCCCAGCCTCCTCTTCCCCATTCAACCGAAAATATCCTTATTGAAGTCCTTTTATCCAATACCAAGATCCTTTTAGGTGTTTTTTATAGCCCATCCCTCTCCATTGACTATTTTTCCTCTTTTGAATCCCTCCTAGATACATTTTCTCCCCAATACAATCATACTATACTAATGGGTGATTTTAATACGTGTCTGCTTAGAGGTGATAGTCGTAGTAAGAAATTACTTTCCCTCATTACTTCCCACAATCTGCACTCTCTTCCACTCAGTCCTACTCATTTTTTCCCTGGTTCTAATCCTCGATCTTTTCGATCTTATGATAGTGTCCTCTCCTAACCTTGTAATCAAGCATGGTCAATGTCCTGCTGACGCCTTCTCCTTTCAAGATCTCATTTATCTATCCTATAATCTTCGCTCACCTAAACTGAAACCTTCCACTGTTCTCCTTCGTAATTTTGTCGGTATGGACCTTGTACGGCTTCGCGAGGATGCAATCAATATCGACTGGTCAAGTGTGTATGATTCTGAGAGCATAGATGAGAAGGTCTGCTTGTTCAATAGCTTGATACTTGATCTCTATAACAAACATGGTCCTTTACGCCCCGTCAAGAAAAAGCATGCTTCCGCTCCTTGGTCTCACTTGATCTCAAAACTCTTTTAAATAAGAAGAATAGAGCTAAGGCTAAACTAAGAGCAGCCAAAAGTGACGAGGCCCGGGAAAGATATAAAATCATCCGCAATCGCTGCAACATATTGTGTAGAGATGCACAACGACGCCATATTCATAAATCGGTCGAGAACGGCGACCCTATAAAGATTTGGAAATTCTTAAAATCATTAGGGGTTGGTAAGTCATCACAGAGCTCTCCTTCTATTAATATTGACATTAATCTTTTGAATCAACACTTTTCTTCTACTTCTAATATTAACAGTAATTGTAAACAAAATACTTTATATAATCTTTCTTGTCTTCCAACCCCTGACTTTCCTCCGTTCCTTTTCGATCAAGTCACCGAAAGTGATGTTAAAAATAATATTTTGTCCATTTCTTCGGGCGCCGTCGGCTGTGACCTTTTGAGTCGTAATATGATCATTCCTATCCTAGATATTTTAATTCCCATAATTACTCATCTATTCAATTTTTCACTATCGTTGAGCAAATTTCCGAATACCTGGAAAGATGCTCAGCTTGTCCCCTTACCTAAAAAGAACAATCCTAATTCCTTTTCTGATTTCCATCCTATATCTATCTTGCCTTTTCTTTCAAAAGCACTTGAGCGTCTTATCCATCAACAACTATCGAATTTCCTTAACTCGCACAATATCCTTAGCCAGTTCTAATCCGGTTTCCGCATTGGTCATAGTACGACTACAGCCCTGGTTAAGGTTACAGACGATATCCGCTCTGGAATGGACAAGAAGCAGCTCACAGTACTTACTCTTCTCGATTTCGGCAATGCTTTTAACACTGTTGACTTCGGCTTACTGCTGAGCTTACTGTGTCTGATTAACATATCTCCGTCGGTGCTTGATTGGTTTCAAAGTTACCTGCGAGGTCGGCGGCAGCGTATCATGACGAGTGATCGTCAATCTACATGGTGTGCTGTTTCCGCCGGAGTTCCGCAGGGTGGCGTCTTGTCTCCTCTTCTCTTTTCGATCTTTATTAATTCTCTAACATCTCGCTTAACTTCTCTCTACCATATGTATGCGGACGATTTGCAGATATACACGCAGACAGCTCTTAATAACTTGCATAGTGCTATCCATTCTACGAATGCTGAGCTTGACATCTTGGTCGGATGGTGTAACGATTTTAGACTTCAAATAAATCCTTCCAAAAGCCATGTTATCATCGTTGGGAGTCCTTACCGCATCTCAGAAATTGATTGGGGTGCCTTGCCTAGCGTCGTAATCGATGGAGTTACTATAGAATACTGTAAAGTTGTAAAAAATTCTGGAGTTCTCATCGACCAAACGCTCTCTTGGTCATTTCACATTGAAGAGGTAAGTCGAAAAGTTTACGCTGCATATGGTTCTCTGAGACGACTGCGTAACTTTTTACCCATTCCGACAAAAATTATACTAGCACAATCCCTTCTGTTTCCTATCCTAGACTATGCTGATTCCTGTTTTTCCAATTTAACTTCTGAGCAACTTGATAAACTCGAGCGTCTCCAAAACTTCTTCATTCGGTTTGTGTTTGGCCTTCGCAAACACGACCACGTGTCATCTTTCCGCTCGAGACTCAAGTGGCTCCCTATTCGCCTGCGTAGAAATCTTCACTTTCTCCTTTTACTATATCGCATCCTTTTTGATCCTCAGACCCCTTCCTATCTTAAGAGCAATTTCGTGTTCTTGCGCTGCGAAAATTATTCACGTGCCCTCGCAACACACTATTTTTTTCAGTAATTCCTATACCGCAACTGCAATAAGATTATGGAACTTACGTCTATGTAATTAAATCAATTAACATTATATATCTTCATCTATTTCATATTTATTTTGTGTTATTTTTTTTTCCCTTTTTTTTTGTTTTATTAACTCTTTCACCCAGCCTGGTTATTCTTTGCTCACAACCTTTTACCCAGTGGTTGCCTGGCAGAAATCACTGTTTAGTGATAAGGCCGCCTATTATACTGTTAATTCTGTAATTTATACTTTGTGTTTTCCTGTCTTTATGGTGTAATAAAGAGTTAAAATAAAGTAAATAAATATATATGAATGGTGTATAAAGAAAAATAATTATCGCAGAAAGAACACTTTTTTAACTGATGACGATATATCTAGTTGTAACTTTTAATTGTCTTTGAGTTGCGTCAAATAAGCGGAAATACCTTTTTACATTTCCGTTTTTTTCAAATATCGTTCATGTTTAGCTCAATTTTATCGATTAATTTAAATTTTTTGCCAACGTGCCTACAAATAAATATTTTCTACAAATATATAGAGATATTTTAGAAAGAAACGACCATTAATTGGGGTGTTCTGGAAAATCTGTCAAATGACAATGTTCTGAAGACCAACATTCTATATTATAGCATATATTATAAATGTGACCTAATAAATCATAATAATAACATTGCAATAAATGTAAATAAAGTCTATGCAAGTTACCTTTTAATAAAGTATTATTATCTCTATGTAATTTTATAATTTTTATCGGGGTACCAACTCGCGTACCCCAGGGTACCGTTAATGATTTTTTATGGGTACGGTTCTAGAACAGAAGTTTATTTAATTAAAAAGTAATAGTATAAAGCTCATACATTTCTAATAACAACGCAAAACGCATTTCATTAATTTTCTCAGAAGAATACTTTTGTGCCTTAGATCACTCGGAGCATAAGTCCTTAATCAGGATGGCTATCAATAATAATATGATGAATAGTACGTTTAAATACAAAAATATTACAACTACAACTTTCCGCCCCTGGCTTCATTTCATTTCAATGTACAGAAATATGTAGTGTGGAGGTTTTTGGGAATATATTGAGTGTTTTTAACGACTTAATCTATGCGTTAAGATTATAAAAAGGCATATCCGCAACTCAACCCAAATCTCAACCTGTCGCACGGTATGACATTTTTCCGACTTTAGTAGCGTAAACTCGTCAAATATTTACTTTAGCAAAAAACCTATTTAAAAACCTCTATTTTATTTTTAAAGACCTATCCAATTACACTCATTTATATATTAGAGAATTTACTTTTTTACTCTCCCGTTACATATAGGTAGAGCCTCTAAAAAAACCCTTTCTTTTTCATATAAATTGCAGTTGCACCTATTATGGGCCTATATTGGTCTATCAGCAAATACAATTTTACCAAAATCTGCCCAGTAGTTTTTACGTGATTGATGCACATACAAACAAGTAAACAGACAACAGAAAAATAAATCTAAACAAAGATTTGGTGTCTATAGAACATACATATGGCATACCAATAACTCTTTTTGTAAAATATTCAATGTACAGAAATGGTTTGGTTACTGTTTTATTATATGTAGATATTACAATTTCCTTGTAATATAACTTAAAATCTTTATCAAAAGGAAAATTAGTAAGAATAGATATAATTTCTATATCTAGATCTAATTAGCAACTCTTTGCAATTGAATAAGATAGACTTACTAAAAACGTAAAATTCAAAAATGTTTTTTCAGTACAATGCAGTTATAATTTGTTTTTATCTTGAAACATTAACAAGCATAAACAATGAACAAGTGTAAGGATACATTTGATAGAATATATCTTTATCTTAGCTTTTCCATACGATGCATAACATTATTTTTTACACAAATAACATTGTTTGAATCTAAGACGTTGTATTCCATTTTATGTAGATATATCAATGTTTCTTAATCCTTGCAGAAATATATAAATGGTTATAGTTCCATACAATCCCAATTACATCACATAAATAATAATAATTGACAAATGGTCCAACAAGTCTTCCAACACATAACTGCACTCCGTATTTACTTTGTATGAACACAAGTTTTATTTAGGGCTATATTATTTATCGGATTTTAGATCCATAACCTGTTCATGAATACCGGTACCTCTACATTTACTTATCTTAGTATAGATGTATTTATTATTGCTATTACTTGCCTTTGTGTAAATTTAATGTTTTTAACAAACACACAACGTTTCAACATGGTTCACTGATATCACCGTGGTATCCGTCCTCTTGTCGTATACTGACTGATTAACTAATTATTATTTATGAATCGCGAACTATCAGCATTATGACGCTCATTTACGATAAAGGTATGAATTAAATAGTGTACGTTTCCGCGCCAAAAACACTAATGACTTAATGACATTCAAAAAAAGATAATTACAATGATTAGAAATTGTTTTCAAGAATGGTCGTAACTAAGAGTAATTAATTTATATTAAAAATTTTAAAAATGTGAATTGAAAAGATATTCATATTTTTTAATCCTTCTCAATACCAATTCCTTTCGTGAAGCACTAAGGTTGTAATAATTTAAACAAAATAAACTGTATGTCTATTGTTATACAGCTAATACTAAAATCACGTCACTATTGTAATGGTTTATTTTCGTAATGGATACAATGTATTTGTTGTTAATGAATTATTCGTTGCCCTCATTAATGTATTTATTCCATTGAATCGTAGATAATGTAATTTTGTTTTTCAAATATTGATACTTAAACAAATAAATTTTATAAGTATCATGATTGTATTTGAAGGACATGAAAATAAAATTTTGGATGAAAAATCTATCTAGGTTCTTGGAAGACCAAATAGCTCTACATAGCTTCAAAATTAATTTCTCATTCTACTAAATCATATTCTATTAGTCAAAATTAGTGGGTAATAATCTCAAAAACATTGACTTCCTTTATTTTCCTGAAGTCGACATTCCTGTATTGTCCGTATCCTGTGATATCCTATTTGTCTCTTTATTGCCCTTCAATAATCCATTCCCTATCTGTTTCTCCTTTATTAAAGACGACCTGTGAAACATTTTTTGCTGACGTTCATAACCTACGGATGTCCACTTACTCTCACATAAATAAGAAAATCGCGTTAAGAATTCGAAATTGAATTGCATTTATTGCTATCTCCCGAGTAATATTAGTCCTAGAAACACTTCTTGTCGGCGCATAACATATATTATGCATTTACGTAAAGCAATATATTTTTATCATCGAATAATAACAATTTTATGGGAAATACGCACTCTCTACTCCTTTTAGGAAAATTGAACGTGACAAAAGCAACATTATATTATTCAACGTCAAGTTTTGGGAATTGTGGATAGGTGGCGCTTTCATTAATTAAATTGTTTAATTGGAATTTTAGTATCGGTAATAGGGTACAAATATGAGGATAGCACATAATCTAATATTGCTTTTTCAAGTTTAATTTACTTTGTTTTAATTTCATTATAATATAAGTAGTAAAACTAACTGTTGAGCAAGGAACCGTACCACGTTTATATTCCATATTATTAAGATCAATTTAATCTCTTGTAAAATTATATTTTTAATCCAGTATTGTACAGTATTCAATTACAATTTCTTATAATATTAAAGAATTCTTAATTTCTACACTAAAGCAAATTTACCTCCATCGCCTGGTGACCTAAAAGCTATTCCTACATCACGACGTACACAGTATGCATTTCTACCCTTACCTGTAAATATTCCACGTGTCCTTTGTCTCAGTCTACATATCGTATGTTCCTTCGTATCTGATGCTAGGAATCGAGGCCACGCTCCCCCTCCGGAAGTGTGGGCGCACGCGACGCCGCGGCGTTGTGACGAAACATGCAAATTTCCTTATGGGCTCGCATCAATCGAAGTCGGGAGACATTAACAACTATATAGCTGATGAACGTGGAAAATGTTTTAAAATATGCTAGATGTTTAAGACTCAAGCTTTTACTAGCAAATGGTATTGTATTTTTGGAAATAGGTCATGCATGGAAGTGAATGCGTTGAATTGAACTTTATAAAAAAAAATATTTTACTTACCTCTTTTCCGTTTATGCCTTCCGAAATATATGAAACTTATGCAAATTGTAATTCTTTGATAACTCGATAAACCCTCCAGTTTAAAAAATGGGTCACTGCATGAGACATTTTGAGACATCGCCTTCGTAAGTTTGTTTGTAAATCCAGCTCGCGTTGCCGCCGCCTTTATTTACTCGGATCATGCAAGAAAGCGACTGGGCTACGCAACTGCCGCAGTCATGCTCCGCCCGCCCTACGATCAACATCGACTTGGCCATGCTTCGCGAAGTGTTCAGTGACTCTTAGTGACGTTGGCTATGTGAGGATGTCGCAAGCACCAGGCGGAAAAAAAGGCGGGAAGGGCCCGCCGAAGAAAGTCACCGATGACGACAAAACCGCCCCCAAAACTGAGGAGAAGGATGAGACGTCTTCCAATAATGGGGACAAGAAGGAAGCCAAGGATGGCAACGGCATGCCCGATGTGCCGAAGCCACCGAGTGCTGGTGTTAACATGCGAGAAGCAGCCGCGAAGATCCTGGTCCTGGCGCAGAAGAGTGAATGGTCTGCCGTGGAGCAAACCCTCAAGGCTCTCGAGAAGCTGGTGGCTGCGGGAGGAGAGGACACTGTATCCGTCCCCATGGCTGGGATAGTCGATCCGGTAATCATTATTTAATACTATTACCGATTTTAACGCTCACGCAATGCTTTTTACGACGTTTACCGACATTGGGTAATTATGTCATGAAATTAATTTCTTTTGAAAAATAAGAAGGGAAAACTGTTTTGACGTCTTGTAATTATGAAACAGTAGTTGAATTTATGAGGATATTTTATGCATATAAAGCCAAATGATAACAAATAATTTTACTGTTTATTATTTTGGTCGAAAAACCTATAAATAGTTAATAACCATTGCAATTTATAAATGGTTACAGGTGTTATAAAATACTATTCGCGTGAAATTTTAAAGTCATTTCAATTCATTCATGCGAAATCTTATCTGTGAAATATTTTATAAAGAATTTTATTCACAGTCAAACGTTGACGTTTTTTCTACCTTTCCAAAGTTTTATAACGTTGGCTCATATCAGTTTGTAATAATTTGTTGACATTTGACACATGAATGGATATTTTTGCTATATTTTAATGGAATAAGACTTTCCACACTATTTCCACTATTTATTAGTAAACTTTATTTAATTACAACCGGTTTCGAAAATTCATCAACAGGTAATAAATAGTGTAAAAAAGCCTTTAAGGACAAGAAATCACAATACAATCTATCAAGTAATTCAATTGTATAAGGTATAATTTTCTTTACATAAAATAAATAAACATCCTAGTGTATCTATACGATGTCCTTCAATGAACTCGACTCATCAAAGACATAAACGACATCGAAGCTTCGACTGTCACTATTATATGTAAACTTTGTGTCGCCCGCTAGCATTTGATGAGTTAGGTTAGGAATCTAGATATTTTCAGTACAAGTTATTTAGATAGCATCACTCGAAAGACGACAATGTACTTTATGTATGTATGAATGTCGTAGTAGTTTAAATTTTCGCTTATTGTCTGTATGGTAATTGGAGCCGGCTTTGAAACTTTCCAACTTCAAATTTTATGATTAAAATATTTTACATTGCTATTAGATACAGATACAATATATTATCTCGATAACCCAAAAGTTTTGGGAAAAAGGGAGTTATGCAAAAGCTATATAACTTTAACAAAAGCTATAATTCATTTTTATAACTATACTGCCGTGATTTTGACCAATCAAGTATTCCTCTTAAGTTTAGTTGTTATATCAGATGAAATAAGAAGACAATAGATAGGTGGAATAAGATTATTTAAGCTCAAGTAAAGTTAAAGGTTCAAAATTAAGGTTTTGTTTTGTTTTGCGTTTTGCCTTATAAATAAAAATCACGGCTTCAATATCAGGCGTTGATAAGACAATAACATTTAACTTATCACACTTCGTTGTTACAGATAAAGATTTTTATTGGAAATGGTTATATTGCTGTGCTATACAAATACAATTCATGTTGGTTTTATACAAAAATAATAAATCACAACAAAAAATAAAAATATTTATGTTATTTGTCTATCAGTCACATAGTTCCCATATTATAAGCTTTGTTTGGAACTAAATGGCGTAGTGTTAAATTTTTTCAGATTATTATTTATTATTACGATTAATTATGAATTTATTCCAATAATTATTACATGCTTAGCTTTATATAAAAACATATAAACTTATTTCTTATTGTAACATAAATATTTGAACACTTTCATTTAAAACTCCTTCATTCATCAGTTATCCATCTAACTACGCACCGAGTAATAATAATAAAGTTAATTCTGAAATTACAAACAGCCAAAAGCTTCTCATTTGTCCGCGGTAGAACGTGCATATTCTTTACTGCAAATATTATGTTTATTTCGATTACAAGCAAGCATGTTTTAGTTTCTGATTAAAGTTTTATTAAAATCTGTAGCATCCAATTCCTAGCATGTTTGTGTAATCAATTGGTATTAAAAAACTAAGAACGGTAAACAAACCTTGATTGAACAAGTAACACGAGGATCACTGTTGATTATACCCCTCGACGACCTATTTCTAAGTCGTACTGTTTTGTTGCATGATAACCTTCTGTTTCCTGCTTATGCAGATACAAGTAATCAATACCTGAGAATCAATACATAATATCCATCCAGACAAATGTATTGTTTTCATAGTTATTTTTGGCGTATTTTATTTAAGATATTTGAAATAAATTTTTGTATGTTTTTGTAAGGAAACATTGAATAATTGATTAAAATACATTACAGATTCGAAAGTTAGGATCTTTGTCTGTCAATCACTTAGCAACTTCCGAACGGTTATCTTTTTATGGTGTAGTTCATTTGATGTTATGTGACTGATCGCAGGCCAAGGACATCTACAACATGAACGTGTCGCAGATGCGGCTTGAAGGAAGGGGAGGGGATAAGAAGAGATGATTGATGAGATGAAGAATAATTATCTGAAGTTGGGGGAGGTATAGAGGAGGCTAGGATGGGAATACAGGGTTTTTTACGACATGCCCTATACCTACAGATACAGTCTTGATTAGGTGATAAGATAATTTTTATTGATCTATAACCGAATTTAACGCGAGCAGAAGCTAGTGTCTGTTATAATATTTAGTTGTTAAACTTATCTTGTAAAGTACTCTTCTAATATATTACTAACTATATTGTTCACGGTTTTACTCACTTTTTAATGTAAACATCGGATTAAGGCCGACGGTTTCGGAATATATTACTAAGCTACCGTGCATACCATTTACTTGTATAAATATAGCGTATCGCGACGGTCTCACCTTAATGAAAACATTTTCAACTTTATTTATGTTATAAAATTAAATAAGCTTTATTGATTCCTTTTCACTTAAAGGAAGGTCCTTCATATAATTTAGTATTAGTTACCATATAGTTACTTTATTTTTTATTTTATAATTGTTAATTCATTGACATTCAAATTAAGTATGAGGACCGAACGACGCACTCTACCAAACGTTTCCATTCATCCTTGTTTTTAACGGACTTTCAAAAAAGGAGGTTCTCAATTCGAACGTATTTTTTATGTATGTGACCGCATCTTCGGCATTTATAAACCGATTTGGAAAATTGCATTCAGAAGCGTAGAGTCAGTGTGGCCCCATTGAAATTTGGTTCAAGTCTGATCATCCACGGGTAAGATTTTCCAGGGAAATCATCGATTATCAACAGAATAAGCTCTGTGTTTAATACTTAATGATGTATATACCCATTAAACTAACTCTGAGACTAAATTGTGACTAGCTTCGATATGATTACCCTTCACAGATCACTGAAAATGGAAAAATAATAACTTTTTGCCAAAAAATAGAACCGACTTCCTCATACTAAAAACTAATGCAAACACATTCATGATGTTCATTACTTTCCGCATATGCGGGTCATGCAAATATCTCTCCAGATGAATTCAACCAGTATTGAAATGAACTTGAGTCGAAAATTGAGAATTCACTAGAGAAAATCTCGTTGTGGGATCACATCACAATCTTGTTCAATTCAACTCTACTAAGACACTAGTTTGCGCGTTTTCTATAATATTAATAAAAATCGTCCAGACTAACATCCACGATAAGCTTGTTTAAAGGACATGATTTTCTCGCTTTCCAATAAAAATATTATTTTACTAATAACATCTCACTGAGTCACCGTGCATACCATTTAGCTGTACAGTACCGCGACAGTCTGACCTTCCCCGCGCCAATCTAACCGTAATTATAAGTTCACTCGTAATCAACCCGAAGGCCAGCTGACCAGGAGCTTTCTACACTTTCTACACTATGTAAGGTTTCAAAATTAGTGTTTTAAGACCCACCATGATCAGTCTCAGCATTTAGATTTTTGTATCACGAAAGTAAAACATAGCACAGGAAAATATCGGTGTATAATATTATATGATTAAGAATTTCCTTCTTGGTCCGGTGGTTGTATCTCTTACTACGTTGTAGATGATGAGATGGGATGTTCATGGGCTGCGGTCAGTCACTTAAGTCAGCTGAACTGTATGCTCCGCTTGCCTGCTGTAACATAAGAAAAAAGATATCTAATTCTTAATCATCTAGTAAAGTGATATATTCCATGCCGTCGGAAATGTTCCAAAGCAAAACAAATCATACAAAGCAATCGTTGAATCGATCTGACAATAAAGGGATCCCCAGCAGTAAAAACTCGAAAAGATGTCTCGCAAATACACGCGATCCGTTGCCATGATATCGAACACACAAAAATTTTACCTTAAAAATTTAATATTTAAGTAAATACGAAGAACATTGAACGGTATATTGTTCATGGGTCCCGAGATATGAAGAATTCTGCATTCAAACACCGTCATCTTATGTCGTTTAGTCGCGCAAATTTCGAATATACTTTTTGTTAAAGTAGACGATATATCTTGTGTAGAGCAAACAAATGTGCTCAAAAATTAGATTGTCTGTGTTGCTGCAGCTAATTATTTTCAAAAAGGGATCCCTATACTTTCCCACGACTTTAGGTGACAAAATAAGTATTGAAAATTAAAACAAACCGACGATAGTAGTAAAACCTTTACGTTCAATAAAACGTAAAATTTCAGCAGTTGAATGAAAAACGGTTGTACAAAGTTCAATACCCTCATATACGAGTACATTTTTGCACATGTTGACTGCATTTAGTTCATGCCAAACTATGAAAATTCTTATATAAACTGCATAGTTGTAAAATTATTTAAGAAATAGCAATTCAAACTAGTTCTATTTCTACCTAACATTCTCTATGAGGAATGCCATTACACGAAAATAAATAATATTTATTTTTAGAGGTTTCGGGTTAGCAAAAAATTTAGAAACACGTTTGTATTTATGTTCCATTTTAATTTTAAATGATTTATAATTAGCAATTAGCATACAAATATGACAACTTTAAATAACTTAAGTGTTCGCCTGTATTTACGTACTTAACGATGCGTTACTCATACATATTATAGGAATGATTAATCAACATTTATATTTTCTGTTGTGTAGATCCCATTATACACGTGTACGATATTTCTGGTGTATTAAGAGTTAGAAAAACTTTGTATATCTCTATGTTTGAGTCGGTTCCCTAACTAACTGCCTGCCCTGCCTTACTCTGGAAAAAATAATAGAGATAGGATAGGATTTGACATTATTTATTTTTATGATAGTAATCATAGTAGTTCAGCTTAATCATACGCATTTATGTCATCCAATCTCTACAACACTCTCAACACATGAAACAAGGCATTGAAGTACTTATTAATTAAATTACATTCTCTCAAGTTGGCTTAAAGGCCTAAAATAAGGCAAAACCGAATCTTCAATTAAATATTGAGTGTAAAATAAATAACTTCACACTTACGTACGCCTAAAATAAGGCAAAACCGAATCTTCAATTAAATATTGAGTGTAAAATAAATAACTTCGCACATACGTACGCACAAACATTCCCCAACACTATCTTTTTTTTGTATTTAAATTATGTTACTTTATACCAGCACTAAGAAAGTCGTTTTAAATAAGTGCGATTTATATCAGCTGTCCGCTATGCAATTCCGATGTCTTAGCGCGATAGGAAGGTCATACAAAAATAGAAGGGCTGGGTTGCATAATTATGTTCAACGCATATTAATCGATTTACACTTGAACTCTATTAGATACCTATACAAGCTATCGGTAAAAGGTAAGAAAGTGAAAGTAAAGTCCTCCTATTGGGGTAATTGGACAGATGTTAAATCCGTTTCCTTGATCACTTTTTATATTGAGGCAAGTAGGTGATCAGCTTTCTATGCCAGACCGATGTTTTTTCACTTTTATCGAACCTAGGACCTATCTGTCTGAGTCTGACATAACCTATCCATTTCTATTCCTAACCATTTCGGGATATAGTTAGGAATCCATGTAGTATGTCCTAAAAAAAGGCCATTGAATTCAAGCCAATACAAGATTAAAATTTTGCACTTACGAGTTACGATTCCGTTTAGTGTCTATGCTATTGTTTTTAATATCTATTCTCTTTAAAACTGGATTTTACTGTTAAGTGTTTACTACCAATAACAAGTAATTAAATCAGCTCGTTTACTGCCGTTTAACGTTATGGGTGCGTCTTTACTATACTGCTGTACTAGGTGTGACGAAATGTGCAATCTTCTGTTAAGTTCATGACGTGACTCAAATTTAACTGGTGCATGGCGTATATGTTTTTATGGGCCGTAGTTTTAAGTAGTTTTTTCTTTTAACCGTAACTACATGACGCCTAATAAAAATAAATAAATAAATAAAATAAAAATAAATGAAAATCGTTTATTTCTTTTCACAAAATTCTTTAACTATCTAATGATTGAATAACTATATGATTGAATACTCCTTGTAAACATCAAAATGTCTGTGACAGGAGAATGCTTGCATTTCGGAAAATATGTTACGAAATTAAAGTCCCATTAAAATGTATTCATTGTTTATAGTTTGTGTATCTAATATAAACCCAGGATAAAAATTTAATTCTATTCTGCGCTCTTCTATAGTTAGCAAAATTAACCACGATCGATAGTGGCATGCAAAAATGAGAATTCTTAAATGACTAATAGTAGTAATAGTTGTTTGATGTGAGAAGTTAAAATTGCATAAAGCCTCAAATGATAGTATCAACCTTAATACTGAAAATCTTGCACGCGCCCACTAAGTAGATTTGAAATCTTGCCAGCAAAGTAAAACCTTAAACGAATATCATTTTTCAAAATCTTTAACAACGATAGTTTTTATTAAACGAATACATACTATCGTAAATGTTAAAGTTTGCATATAATATAGATTTTAATCAAGCTCAATACTCAAATTATTTAATTAATTAAAATTTAATAAATTGGAACCAATATAGTCCTGTACTCATTTTAACACATTTAATACTTTTACATTGTTCCATGCTTACATAGTTAGTCTGTTAAAAACAATAATATTTTGTTTTACTATCTTTTATTTATTTATTAACATAATTATCCCTATCTTTTATTTATTTATTTTGTATTGGAAGTATTTAGTATATGTAAAAATAAATACATCTTTAATTAAGCGGTTCTTTTGATCGACTTACTATCTAATTGTCCCAGTTCACAACCCCTTATCAACTATCCTTAACGTCAAATTTCGACGGTTCTTATCTTTTCAAACAGAGAATTTAGTGTTTCGTGTTCATACAAATGAATCTACCCTCTATTTTATTATGAATGTTACGAAAAGAAATCTATACATATAATAAAACAGTAACCGAACCATTTCTGTACATTGAATATTTTTCAAAATGAATAATTGATATGCGATATGTATGTTCTATAGATACCAAAACCATGGTTAAAAAATTTTTTTTCTGTTTGTCTGTTTGTCGGTTTGTCTGTTTGTCGGTTTGTCTGTTTGTCTGTTTGTCTGTTTATCTGTTTGTATGTGCGTCAATCACGTAATAACCACTGGGCAGATTTTTATAAAATTTCACATGCTGATAGACCAATATTAGGTGCAACTTATAGGCTACATTTTATTTAAAAAAATATGTTTTTGGGGTGGCTCTCCATACATGTAAACAGAGGGTAAAAAAATAAATTCGCGAATATATCATTGAGTGAGGTTTCATTGGAAAGGTCTTTAAAATGATATCGAGGTTTCTAAATGCGTTTTCTGCTAAAATAAATATTTTTTGAGATATATGCTTCTAAAGTCGTGAAAATGTCATACCCCGTGACAATGTGAGATTTTGGTTAAGTTGCGGACATGCCTTTTTATAATCTTAACGTATAGATTAACAGCCTTACTTATAAACGTCTCTCAATTTTAAGATACCCAGTTAGGTGTTGTTTAAGGATTTTTTCACTTATAAACCCAATTCAGCGTAGAGAGGTGATTAAGCAACTGTTAAATAATGTCAAAATTTAAGAGACGTCCAACCCTGTTTTAAGCCTGTTAGACGTTAAAACACTCAATGAATCCTCAAAAACTTTCAAAAAATAACTAACTCTCTGCCCGCGGCTTCACTCACATGGGCTTTGATTTTCTGTATTTTTAAAGAAGCGCGCGCTCTGTGATGTTGTAGTCACACCTATTTCCATAGAAAATTATAAAAAAACTATAGACATGCGCATATATCACTGGTCCTGCGATCGTAATTTTTAAAATTTTTGTTATGCTCCTCTAAAAATACAGAAATTAGTAGCCCACGCGTGCGAAGCCGCGGGCGGAATGCTAGTACTTACATAAAACATTATAAAGTTAAAGTAATAACTAATAAGATAATTAAAGAAATATATAATCCCCGACACGTAACAATCGGATTTACATGTCCCAATTTTCTCGGAAAATGAAGCTAAGAACACCCTAGATTAAGATAAGAGTGCTCTGTCATTTGAGTATATTTGTAGACGTTCGGTTATTCTTCCGCAATTTTAACCCCTACAACTTTTTAACATTCGCGCATAAGTCACCTTTAATACAAAAAAAAAATTAAATAACTTTCTCCGTTCGGGAACTATAGTGTCACAAACACATCGAACTTACAACACCCAGAGGGGTGTTGTAACGTAAAAAGAGTTTTGCGAAGGGAATTACTTAAAAATGTATTTCCTATATTTTATTTAAAAATATTAAATAATATAAATTTGATAATTTAAAGGGAAAAAAATACATAACATTTAAAACGAACATGTCATACTTAGTAGCTATTTATTAAAGTACGCATATATCAACCATTCACCATGAAAGTGATTCATACGTCAATGAATTCAAAAACATATACCCACTTTTAACATATGTGCCATGTAATCCTGTTTCCGCATATATTGAAAATATACAAACACATGACTTTATTGTTACCATGTTGCATGGGAATGTAATTATGTAGCACATTGTAGAATGTTTATGATGAACTATACTTTATTTTAAGTAAATGACGTAAGTTACTAATAAAGTGTAGATGTGGGTCTTTACATACTACCGAGTTCATGTAAGGGATGTTAGTCAACTTGGCATAATATATTTATTCTCCATGTAATTATGGAAAGGAGTAAAATAATATTATTTCACGATTGCAAATTCAGTAATGAGTAAAACTAAAACTATATTTTAATCTCTTCATTGTAGAATAGTTTTTTTTTCAAATATAACACAAAATGGTGCAGCAAAAGAAAAAAAACACAAAATTCATTTTATTCAACATAAACAGCTAAAAAGAAATTATAAAATAAACGAGAGATGCTGTACCGCAGATGGTGTGTACTAAATAGTCAAAGCGTTTATCTTCCAAGTCGGCTTCCTTCGAGGCGCTTTTAGAACGTTATTTACATTTACATCTTTATTTTTTTCTATTTACCGCCGATTCTTAAGGCTGTCTCTACCAAGAAGAACCGGCAAATAAGGGCAGGCACTCAGCAAATCCTGTGCAACTGAGTCACCGTAGATCTTCAGTTGTCCCTTACTGACTTTGGAGCGCGAAGCTAGTAAATAGACGACTTTAAAATTAGAAAAATAATTACTTGGTGACATAGCCGCTAATAGATATGAAAAAAGGGTAAACTTAGTTACTAAGACAGGTACTTATTATCTAAGCTTACACATTTTCACATTTGCTAGAATTAATCAAAATGACGAGGAAGGTTTATTGATGTAAATTTTATCATAAATTTCATACATGCATGGCATGTGACTTAAATTGATTCAATTTTGGGGAGAGCGCTAATCAGCTACGTACAACTTAGATTAGTTTAGGAACGGGATGATTGTTACTAACATTCTCAACTGGACAATAAAAATCATCTAAATAAAATTCAAAAATGACCCATATACCTTTTCAAGGCCGCTGCCCAAGGTTGCCAAAAAGCAAGAGCATCGTCCGTGAAAAGAACGACCAGTACACTGGTTAAAAACATAATTCTTGGCCTACATAATTTTGGTTATTCGGCAATAAGTGGCCGGTTGTGTGTCAAGGGTACACGGCCAAAAGATTTGCGTGTTAGCCGCTTGACTTAAATCGATAGGAGATTTCCGACCTTCGCTCCTACCACTTTTATCCTTGGGAATTTCTGATTTGTCTTAAGGGAAAGGACGTGTTTTATAATTGAAATTGTGGTCACTTTTTTGAAAATCATTTTATGTCCTCAGTCTCAATCTCACGATGTCTCTATAAGAAAGATCATGTGAATCATCTTTGGGGACCTTGTCTCGTTTGGTTACTGAATAAATTAAATTATCTAAAATTATCAATACGCGGGCAGATAACAGAAGAAGATTGCATTAGCAAACAAAATAGCTACGTAGTAATTTACAAAGAAATGCATCCGTAATATAACATTTTTAGTCTGTGTAAGACCTATAAAACAATTGCAACAAATTAATTTAATTTGTGCATGGATGTTTTTTATTCTTTCACGAAGAAACTCCTGGAAGGATTTGGAAGAAACTTCATTTTGACTGATTCTATTAATCCCGAAAATCTAACAGAACCAGAAATTACGCGGGTGAAACCACGAGGCGTGGCTAGTCATGTGTAACGAACTCGGGTAGAAGTAGGCTTGGTGTAGTAGGTACTATTTGACATTTCATTAAACATGCCAAAGGTGTAACATCTAATTTCCGAGTGTCCTGATTTTGGGGTTTGCCGCATCGCTATTCAGCTTTTGCAATATCCGTCGGGCTTTTAGTAAAATTAACACTGACCAGCAAACTGCTGAGTCATCGCGCCTTTTCAGGTTATGAGTTATACCCCTAGCAGTTAGCTTCGACAATAAAGGGTTTTTAATGCGTTTAATTTCTGTTTATTAATTAAAATACGTCGTTGTAAGAATCGTGTTACTTTTACATTCATTCAACATTAACATACCTATTGACTTCAGTATTTTAAACGATGCATATCGGAACTAGTAATATGTGTTTATCAGCTTTTCTTGAACGGTTATTGTTTTTTTATTTACCTAAAAATGTTTTAGTAGGTTAAACAAATTTTCGGAATATTTG
Organism: Phoebis sennae; assembly: GCA_001586405.1. Classification (NCBI taxonomy): domain Eukaryota; kingdom Metazoa; phylum Arthropoda; class Insecta; order Lepidoptera; family Pieridae; genus Phoebis; species Phoebis sennae. Next base: position 403,833 of record LQNK01000678.1, on the reverse strand, counting down.
CATTATGATTTATAAAATTATAAACAACTCAATATCAAAATAGTCCTGAGTTATGGCCAATGATAACCTTAGCTCTATAAAACAGGATTATTACTATGTCTTCTATACATAACTTTAATAAGGTCATTAACCAACGTAAAATTTCATTAATAGTGAATGTTCTAAAAATAATAAGACTTTACTAAATATTTATCGCGAAATAGGCTATTCACGACATTCATTAAATCGAAACTGCATGACATTTTGTACAGCACCTCGTAAAATATATGTAAACTTCCTTCGCTTTCATCCAACCGGAAAATAAAAATTGAACGAGTAAATAAAGGTAAAAAATATCTGGATTATAGTGTCGTGATCGTATTCATAATAATTTATGGATTTTTTATGTTATAACAGACGAGCTTAACATATAACATTTAAGTGAACGACCGCAGCCCATGAACATCTAAAAAAAACAATGGGGGGCATATAAAGGATATAATTAGTGATGGGAAATCGGGAAGGGGAGGAATGATATGGGAAAACAGTCCTTTAGGCACCCACTCACCGTACGAAACACCTTACAATGCTGCTTCACGCCGGGAAGTAGTAATTACACCGGTGCGATCTTGTACTGTACCATTTCTTCTTTTCCTATTTAGAAATATAATAACAAATTGTACATTTCGTCGGGAGTAACTTAAAACGACAACAACCTATATATATGAGAATATTATATTATTAGAAGAATATATATATGAGAATATTTATATTGTATAGTATATAATGGAAATGTTTAGGTTACTTCGGTATAGCTTTGCTCTTGCTAAAGTAACCAACAGATAGTTTTAAATACTTTCTGCAGATTGTTTAACTATCGGAATTCTATACGAAGTACCTTAGTTTTAATTTATTACTAGAAATAATCTATTTTCAATTCATTTCATAACTTTATTTTGTACAGGTGTTCAATTCAATACAAATTAGTGGTATACGAAAGTTCGTTATAATAAGTATTAAAGAAACACTAAATCACAAGTGGAGCTGTTCTAAAAATAGTAATTTAAGTCATAAAGCTGTACTGACCCAAATCACCTAATCGTTACAAGATTTGGGTGCGCTAAATTTTACCCACAAAATGTAGCGTTGTATTTGCATATGAAAACTAAATTAGGGTGTATTGTAATTATTTTTTACGGTCACAGTAACGGTGGTACTGTTAGCAAAGAGAATGCGGGTCACTTGAAACGAGATACCTTTGTCTATGGATATTTATAAGCCAATAAGGGTCGTAGATTCCTTGCTAAGCTGAAAGGGACGCGTCAGTGACGGGCTAGGGAAGGGCTTAGGAACTGATAAAATAGTAATACTTTCTCGTTTTAAATAGATTTCTCATAAATTTAAAGTTTAGATACAAAAATAAACAACTTTTTTTCTCAGGCAAATTAGGTATTTTTATAGAAATGATAGAAAAATTGTCCTTCTTACTGTATCAACAATTGTACTTAGCGAGGAAACGAGGTATCAATATCGTATTTACATTATAATTCTTTTATTTGATTTTGAGCTCACTAACTCCTGACAGTTGGAGTAAATAAAAAGTACAGGTTACAATCCTGCTTTAAAACCGACATTTTTATATTATAACTATTAATGTAAAAATCCTGAAACGAATAATTAATAACTAGCATTCCTAAATGCTGTTTTAACGCATTTCACGGTAATGATGGTCGTGTCAAAATACTGGTGACGAATTCCACATTTGCACACAAATTACTTTCCAAGAAACGTAATAGTTACGGGCAAGTAAATGAATTAGGGCGTGTACCACAATAACTTTCCGCTTTTCTGTACCTCTGTAACAGTATTATTTTAATGCTATTAACTGCGTTCGACTTCGTCTACGCTTTACAATGACTGTTCTAAACTGTGTGCCAAGTTGTTGGTACTTTTTAGCGCTTTATTTTATTTATCTATCATTCCTTACAGCTACAGAAACAATATCCATAAAATATTTACAAATGGCTTCAATGACAAGGAAGAACCACGACTAGAAGATTTGAAGATTTGACTAATGCCTAGTTTTGAGTGTTTTTATTTTTTGATCATTTTAACAATAACTAACTGCGTTACTGAAAAATGTTGACATTTTAACCAAAATACAGAGCAAGTTAAGACAATTACAGGTTTTTACAATATTTTTTAAACAATAGAAAGAAACATAATAGAAAGGTATACACTTATTAATGTACAGGAAATAGGAATAGGATATGATAGGATTATAGGAAATAAATAAACAACAAACGAACTATGTGTACATGTTACGTAGCAATTTTCCAATTACTTTTTATTTAAAGTATTTCTAGGTTTGTTTAAAAATGTCTATGTTACTGTGAATGGTTAAACATTCATTATTCTGTCAGACAATTTTTAGATGAAATTTATAATGATGCGTTTCTCAAAAACGCAACTGTCACAGTTACCGTACGTTTCTCGCTATCGAATAGATAAACTACCGTTAAAGTGACTCAGAAAAAATTCGTTAGAGACTTACCAACTTCGCGGGTAATCTGTCTTGATATTGTTCTGTAGTGGGACGTATACAAATGACCAACTATTTCCATGGTAAACTACGATATATCATGCAAAAACTAAGATTAACGATGGTGTAGAACAATTATGGTCCCATTTTAATTTTCTGACAATTTCTGCATTTGTACAGAACATTTTACATTAAAGTTTTACAAGTTTTTTTTAAACATTATAAAGATTTTTCATATTAAAAAAGTAAAAATATTATCTGGGACACATTATTATCGGTCTCAAATTGAATTCAAATTGCAATATCTTTTTTGCTATAAGAAACAAACTATAAGTTTTATTCTATATTAAAATCTTTATTGAATACAGAAGTTTTTAATTAAGCTGACCAGCACCGTGTAGTAGACCGAACCGGTTTTTTAGACCGAACTTTAAAATTCTACCTATTAATTTAAAATTATACCATTATTTTTTCTTCATGATGCTGATGATGAATTCGCAATGCATGTATCTTATAAACCTACTTATAAAGAATACGTGGAAAAAATATTACAACTTATAATTACGGCCGCAGTTGTATAAAACAATGGTTAGGTGAACATTCAAAAAACTACAACATCCTTAATACCTTAAAAACCGCAAATTTTTCTTAGACATAAATTGAGATTTTTTGAAAGATTATTAACACAGTAACATCCTCCAAGAGATGCTTCACTCATTACGGGACACCCAGAATAATCATGATATACTAATTAAAATTATTCTTGTTGCAGACCACAGGAATGACCCCGCTCATGTACGCCGTAAAGGACAACCGCACATCGTTCGTCGAGCGCCTCATTGAACTTGGCTCTGATGTCGGCGCAAGAAATAATGTAAGAGTTTTTATTTTTTTTACGTTTCCATACAAAAAGGAAAATACTGTGAATTGTAGACATAATATTGTGGGGATATTATTATGTATTTATTAATGATTGCGACAAATGGAGGGTAATGTTTTTCAAGCGTGTGTATGAAAATAATGAAAGAAAAAACAAATGAAAAATAAACTAGACACGTTTTAAAAAAGGACATGGTAATAAGCATGTTGTCATAATGTTAGTATAGCTCAAGATTGTATAGCCCATTACTGCCGCAATCCATCTTAGGGAGCAAAGGGGGTTTCAAAATCAACCCTGTTCAACACGAGGATATTGAAAGGGATCAGCTGGGGTAAACCCTTTTCGTCCCTCAACATTGATTTAGTTTTGAACTTATCACACGATTGTTATGTTTCCTTTATTACCGATAGAACAATAATATTTTCTTTTATTAATTTTTATGTTATTGCAATAACAACATGATAAGTTGTCTAGTTTCCACACAACTCGGTTTACTTGGCATAAGACTAGATGGCGTTAAGGGAGAAAATACTAAGAATAAATATTATTTTAATAAAATGTAAGTATGGAAATAAATTGAACAGTGTGATGCTGTAGATGCAAAGGACAAGAGTAAGAGATTTGTAAAAAGGATTAGGAGAGGCCTTGAAGTGATATTTTTAGTTTAGTTAGGTATATTATTTTTCAATATAAAAGTGGAAAATAAATATGTTAGTGCTAATGAAGCAGAATTTAAGAAAAAGCAATTTAAAGTTAAAGAAATAAAGGCTATTATTTATTACTTCGTATTAGTTGGCCTCGTTGATATTAATGTCGTTGATGATAATATTTATACAATAATAAAAAGATGACATGATATCTTTAACTATTTTATTGCTACCGATTGTATTTGCTGTAGGTAATAAATATACATTATGATTAAATATAAATAGACCGATACATAAGTAAAAAGAACAACAGTAAACGTAAATTTTAATAAAATATTATGGTTCTTCATGCATTTCTTGGTCGGTGAACGTTGAATTTTAAGTCCACTTTAAATTGTAAACACTTCACTAAAACCGCAAATCCTAGAGATATAAAGCAACCAAAATAGTGCTGAAATTAATGTATAATACCTAAATTACTACTATAACAATTCTGTTGATAGCATCAAAGATACGAAGGAAAATTATTAGGTCATCTACGATAGAAGCTAAATTACTAATATACTAGAATTATTGTAGTTTTGGAAATGTACGCATAATAATATACCATAAGAATTCACGCTACTGCATTTACAACCTTATTAACCGACTTTTTAACCGACTTTCAAAAAAAAGGAGGAGGTTATCAATTCGACCGTATTTTTTTTTTCCATGGATAGATTTGAATTTTATCCGACACTTCTTCACGTCCAAGCCATTTTATTTAGTTGCAGTTTTTTAGTGTTGGCATTGTAAATATGGACTGTATTTTTTAAAACCTGTAATGGTAAGTACATAGAGGTTTACTATTATTTATGTCTAATTTAAAAATCAGTTATTCTAAAAGAAATTTGTTTTTCATAAACTCATGATTACATGAACTGAATGAGTCGCTAACTTTGAGTCATAAGGACCGTGAAATCACGAAAGTTCTCGTCATCTAATTCACAAGTTTAAGGCACGCGAGGCGAGAATTATAGTAATATTGCAAAGAAATATTCTGATTGAACTTCAGTCTCCCTGGTGCCAATTATGGGTGATGGGAAGTCGACAAGTCACGCGATATCCAGGTATATGCAACACGGCAAGGATTGCGTTTTCCTTACTCGTAATTGCTTTTCGCTGAAGCGTTGAATGCGAAAATGCGTTATAGGTTTTTATTGCGCATGGGAAAGTCGAAGACATATCGGACCAAGATGGAACTAAAATGTTACTAATTATCATAACTTCAGGTGTATGGAACACGGCAAGGATTGCGTTTTCCATACTCGTAATTGCTTTTCGCTGAGCGTTGAATGCGAAAATGGGTTATAGGTTTTTATTGCGGGAAAATCGAGGATATGTCGCGCCAAGATGAAACTTAAATATTACTTATTCCCATAACTGGCTATGCTTTATTGTTATCTGTGTTAATTTATAAATATAATGGTAATTATTATTAATGTCACGATTAAAGCTATATTATACGTTTTAAATATTATGCATTCTCTAAACAATTCTTTAAATTTAACGGGGGTTAAACTTTTGCGTTTCATATTTAATGAATTTCTTTATGAAAAAGCATAGTCAGGAGTAAAATATTTATTTGTTACTTCGATATTAGTTAGTCGGATCAGTATTTTATGAAACCAAATGCAATGTTTTTCATGAGAGCTAATAAAACGGATTTTTGCAGGATAACTACAATGTTCTCCACATTTCGGCGATGTACTCGCGCGAGGACATCGTCAAACTCCTCCTATCCAAGAGAGGAGTTGACCCATTTGCCACGGGAGGTGTAAGTAACTTATTATTTTTTGTCCTAATAATATGGTTTCTCATTGCTGGGCAAAGTTCTTTCCATTTTTTAATCTTGGCTATTTTGGGAAATCCTGGTCCAGTAAGCTACTTATAGATTTATGTATAATAATTATATTATAAATACTAATTATACAATTGTAAAATACTAAAAGAGATATATCATAAAAATTATGAATGCCATGATAGCTATGACGCTGGAAAATTAATCTGTGATGGATCTGTGACGTCGACGTTGCATTAGATTGCATTCCCAGATGCAAATTCCGATTAACTTTTTAAAAAAATATGTGGTTTCGACTAACTCTTTCTAACATTTTCAGTTTTATATTAACTTCAATAATTATTTTCATTATAAATTATTGGTCTCGCAGAGTCGTCAACAAACAGTCCTAACATTTTCAGTTTGATATTAATTTGAATATTTCTTTTCAGTATACAAACTCTTAACTCCTTTAAACCTCTTCTTTCTGAACACTTTCTCTCTTTGTGATATGTACGTTTTTTCTATATTGTATGTTATTTTTCCTTTTACGAACTGTCTTTATGTGTTTTTCCTATCTATGTATTATTCTGTCTTTGCACCACCTACCTATTTCTTAATAATTCTTTCTACTCTACGTTAGGTAGCCTGGAAGAGATCGCTCTTTAGCGATAAGGCCGCCTATTGCATATATGTATTTCCATTGTTATTGTATTATATTGTTGTTTATGTAATGTGTGCAATAAAGTTATATTCATTCATTCATTGTCTCGCAGAGTCGTCAGCAAACAGCAGTGCACCTGGTATCGAGCAGGCAGACGGGCACAGCGACTAGCATCCTCCGTGCTTTGCTCACTGCTGCGGGGAAGGACATAAGACTGCGTCCTGATGGAGTGAGTGCATTTTATTTCAATTCCTTTATATGTACTTGTTATGAAGAGGAACATCGTTTTACCTTTAAAATACGCTCTTGTAATTTCCTGGATATGATAAGCTTCATACAGATAATTATCTCTTTTGACTGCAAAACATTAATGAAACTATGTAGACTACAATTACTTGATGTACATGTAATATTAATAGAGATAAATAATTAATGTTATAAATCACAATACTTTTTTAATTATAATGATTATTAAATTAATAGAAAATATAACCTTCACCTTATTTCCCATAAAAAATCAAAGATTAGCAGTAATTGAGCAAAATTAGTTCCTTATAAAAGGAAAATCGCATACGTACTAGCAGTATCGCGTGTGTTAAATAATTTCTAAAGTAAATTACAGGTCTTATTAAAGCATTGTACAAACCAACGCAAGTATAGGGCCATTTAAAACTGCCTTCACCCGTATCCTTATCATGCTTTATAACTACCATTTATAAGATAAATCGTAAACTTCTGCATTCTTTTTTATTTATCGCGATATCACACGAATGTCGAAAAATTCTTTTGAGGTTTGCGTTTTCGTATCTCTTTTTATTGCATTTTTTCTGTTGAAAACTTGCAGTGTATAAGGTAGAAGACAATGATCAGTAGATTAAATATTTATTCATAGAAAGCACATAAGAATAGTGTTTTTTAAGGATATATATTAATCTTATCATTTAGTATAACAATGAAGATTTTTTTTATGTCAATAAAATTAAAAATAACATTGTTTATGCAATTATTAAAAGAATAATTTGAGTTTTATTTTTATTTCATACTCACGCTGTACATTAGGTATATTTAATACGAAGATTTAAATGAAATGAGAAGAACAAACACTGGAATCCCTGGGAATATAACGATTAAATTTACTTAATTTTTAAGTACATATTTAATTTTTTTATATCATTAATTCTCATTTTAAATTATTCCAAACTCTACTAAGCTTAAAATTTGTTTCGTAACTACAAACTGCAAAGTTTCCTTCACAATACACATATTGATGTAATAATCAGACTTCGCGGAAACCAATAAAATATGAACTTTATGGTGATGTTATGAAGGTTTTGATTGTTCGGTGTCATTTCGAATAGACCTGATGCAGCATTGGTCACGTGAATCGCGTGCACCGCCTGTCGCCTGGCACCGACATCCCCGAGAGCCACAAGGAACTACCACCACGCTTGTAAACAAACCCCGCCATCAACTTGAGACAAAAGAAACGAATTCATTTCACACTCGACTATCAATCACCCTCGCATTCCACACACACGCATGCTAAATTTAATGCAAGAATTTAAAGCGAAAAACATGAACAAGGCTGTTAAGGACATTCCGACACAACCCACCCCCACGAATAGTAACTAGCTAATTAACTTGAGCTTTGCCGAGTTAAACGTCACAACGCAAAATTTACAATGCAAATCACTCGCGGAATATTAGTTATAACGTCAGCAGTGAAATTCAAAATTACTAATTTTAATACAATAAGTCTCAGTCCGCCCTACGACACGAATAGAGCAAGGCAGTTTTACCATGTCCTGGCAGGCCTTTGTTTGACTCGCGCTGATGGAGGATCATGTACGTATACCTGCCAGTCTAGCGATCAGACGAAATTGTCGGCAATCGCATGCGAGGAGCAATTGAAAATCGATTTTGTATTCTGCCAAATCGAATGCACATAAGTCTCAACAATTGTTTTCGAGTGTGACTTAGAACGTGCAGTGATACCGCACTGCCGTTAGTAGTTCGTGTATAGACATTGCACCGCATGGAGTTCTGTGTAGGCGTGAATTAAAGATGTCAGTAAACGATAAAAATGTTCCAAAGAGCGCGAATCTTAGCTTGCGCTCGGGCACTCGCAGTCCCCCGGTCAATCTCTCGAAAGACTTGCAAAAGCTCGAGCTCAGTTATATAGAACTGAACAAAGAACGTGCGCGGTTGAAAGAGTGGAAAAAGTTAATACGCGAAATGGTGTTGCAGAGAGGCAAGATCCCGTTACTGCTGGCGGTGGAGGCTGGCAATCAGAGCATGGTGAGGGAACTCCTCAGTGCGCAGACGGCGGAGCAGTTGAAGGTAACATTCCACATAAATACTATTTAATTGTGTGCTTTATCAGACCTGAGATCAATCGTGTTAGTGTTTTACCATTAGTTGTTTAGCGTGATCAAAGTTTTCTTCATAAGAAACATGATTTAACTTGTTAAATACCACTTTCCTTGCTATTTACAGAAATAACACTTATTTTAGGTGACATTAAAATATGTCCCAATTTTGAAAATTAGAAAATAATTTAGGCAATCATCACACTTTACCCGTTTATAATTGTTTGTGAATTTTAGCGTAGAAATTCATATAGGAATTCACTTAAATCTGTCCACTTTATAATGATACGGAACAGACATTTGATTTTCATTACTATAACCAGCTACATTTTTTTAAAGATATTTAAGGGATTATATAAAGCGGATTTGATTATCTTATTTAAAAAAACAACGTCAAACGTTTAAAAAGTAAGCCCCTTCCCAAAATAATTAGAGGGTCTATTCATTTGCCTTATTTCCAGTCACAAAGAAAATTAAGTCATCTAATCTTTGTACATTATTTATTTAATTAAAATATAAACAAGCGAAATATCACAGGCATCCACACCGGCCGGTGATACAGCTCTTCACTTAGCGGCAAGACGGAAAGATGTCGATATGGCTCGCATCCTAGTAGACTACGGAGCAGCGGTAGACGCAGTGAACGGCGCGGGACAAACCGCCTTGCATATAGCGGCCGCAGAGGGAGACGAACCGCTCGTCAAATACTTCTATGGAGTTAGAGCGAACGCCGCTATTGCTGATAATGAAGGTAAGGAAGATATTGTTAAGGACTAAAATGTAACTAGGTTTTTCGTAGACTACGGGGCAGCGATAGACGCAGTCTATGGCACAGGACAAACCGCCTTGCATATAGCGGCCGCAGAGGGAGACGAACCGCTCGTCAAATACTTCTATGGAGTGAGAGCGAACGCCGCTATTGCATATATGTATATGCGCCGCTATATTATAGGTCTTTATCTTCATTAAAGTATCGGTAATTACTATGATATGGGTTGGTTCCTTTTAGACTATTTAGCAGCGATAGACACAGTCTATGGAACAAAACAATCTTCTTGCAGCCGCTGCGTAGGAAGATGAACTACTCGTTATATACCTCTATGGAGTTCTACTTTGAGCGAACGCGGCTATTGAGGATAATTTAGATAAGGACTATTAAATATTTTATTATCACAAATAATTTACATGTAATATTTCTCTAGGAAACAAAGTTACCATATTTTACTTCTGTTACTTTTAAGAAAACCAAAGGACATGAGGATAACCAAAGGTTGTTATCACTGAACGTATCCATACATACAACATATAGTTATTATTTACTTCATTCAAACTCATTTTTCTATTAAATATTCAGGTGAATCAACCCTAATAAATGAAAGTTGTGAACGATAAATTGAAAATGTCTTTAATTTTTTTTTCCTTCTGCTATCGTCTTAAATTCATGGTATATTTGTGTATTTCAATCAAATCATTATTTTTAAAGGTGATTTAAAATTCTAATAAATGTTTTAGATCGAACCCCCATGCACCTTGCTGCTGAAAATGGTCACGCCGCAATTATCGAGCTTCTCGCGGACAAGTTCAAAGCCTCCATATTCGAGCGGACTAAGGACGGCAGCACCTTGATGCATATCGCGTCTCTTAACGGCCACGCGGACTGTGCTATGATGCTGTTTAAGAAGGGAGTCTATCTTCACATGCCAAATAAGGTAATTCTTGATAAGCATTTGTTGCGGAGTATATATTCTTTATTTTTCAGTTATTGAGGAAACCAAAGATGATACTTTGATACAAACTGGGCTGTTACTTTTATATCTTCATAGTTGGTTTTGATATATTATTAGGTGTCGCCTCAAATTGTCTACAAAATTCAGATCAATGAGCCCAAATTTAATAAATAACATCTTTTTAAAAAAATAAAGTATGCGTGCCTCTATTTCGTGTAATTTAATATAATAATTGTATTTTATTAAGACCTGCTATTAATTCTCAATCTTGCCATAAAATGGCATAAAATTTTCTTAACGACAGCATTTTCCATTACGTAAATTTTATTATCTTAGAGACATTAAACAGATAATAGCTTTAGTTTATCGTTTCGGGTAGCACAATTTATGATTTCTATAATTATTCTTAACTACAACCTTGAAGGGGTCGGAAATTAAAATGGATGGAAAGTGCAATAAAAGAGTAAAGCAAAATGTGAAATTAGTGTGAACCATAAGTGGCTGTGTTCACGTAACTTTAATGGAAACTATAAAAATTGTTTTAAGTTTGACTTACTGCTCAAATATTATTATATATCCTTTTAGATTTACTAAAAGTGTTTTCTTACCTTTGTTAACCGAAGCGAGGTCTCAGAGTTGAGATGACCCGCAAAGTGTAGTTTGGATGTATGTACAAATGTATCTAATATCTGAAGTATCGTTAATTCGATCTTGATAAAATTTTGTAGGCAAATAGTTTAGACAAAAGAAAATTTTCAGATCAGTGATCTCATGTCACCCCGACCGTATCAGAATATTTAATTTTGTGTTGTTAGGTCATGCATTCGAATTTAATCAAATATCTTAAGCAATCCTACTACTATTATAAAGGCGAAAGTTTGTAAGTATGGATGTATGGATGTTTGTTACTCTTTCACGCAAAAACTACTGAACCGATTGTGATGAAGCTTGGTATACATATAGATAAGGGTTCAGAATAATATATAGGCTACTTTTAATCCCGGAGTTGCCATTTAATCAGAAGTTACGCGGGTGAAACCGCGGGGTACAGCTAGTAAATAATATGTATCGTGTTTTATTCATTACTTCAAAGTTACACGCTATTATATGAAAGTCTTTCGTCTTTTTATTCTAGACATTTTATGTTTTCTTATTCCAGTTTCATAAGAATTTTTGCTGTTATAGATTATGAATATTTCCATCTGATCCAATAATGCTGCGAATGTTAAAAAGTTGAACAGCTGAAAAGCCCTGAATGATAGAAGCTGTATATTATATTTTTTAATTATCTTGTTTTAATTTTTTTAAAACACCTATTAATAGTAATTCTACCCTGACTCTTTACCTTTTAAACGTTTTATTTATATTTTAATATTTTTATCTACTTTGAAGGTTGACTGGGATTTCTTTAGGAGGAACATGATATCTGTGCTTAAATAAATTTATTATTTAAAAAGATACGCCATAAGCATAACAAACTGTTTATTATTAACTAGCTTTCCGCCCGCGGCTGCGCACGCGTGGGCTACTAACTTCTGGAATTTGTAGAGGCGCACAACAAAAGTCAAAATAATTACGGTCGCATGACCGCTGAAATATGCGCATGCCTATTGTTTTTTTTTTATAATTTTCTATAGAAATAGGTTTGACCAAAATCTGACAGTACGCGCGCCTCTTCAAAATACAGAAAATTTTAGCCCACGCGAACGCAGCCGCGGGCGGAGAGTTAGTTATTTTTTGAAGGTTTTTAAGTATTCATTAAGCGTTTTTATCGTCTTAACCTATAGACATTCCTTTTATTCTCTTAACGTATACGTTAAAGTATAAAATGGCATGTCCGCAACTCAACCAAAATCTCATATTGTCACGTGGTATGACACATTTACAACTTTAGAAGCGTATATCTCAAAAAATATTTATTTTAGCAAAAAACGCATTTAGAAACCTCTATTTTATTTTCAAATACCTATGCAATGATATCTCATTTAATGATGTATTAGCGAATTTATTTTTTTACCCTCCGATTACATGTATGGAGAGTCGCCCTTAAAAATATTTTTTTCAAATAAAATGTAGCCTATAAGTTGAACCTAATATCGGTCTATCAGCATGTGAAATTTTATCAAAATCTACCCAGTAGTTATTACGTGATTGACGAACATACAAACAGATAAACAGACAAACAGACAAACAGACAAACAGACAAACAGAAAAAAAAAATTCTAACCATGGTTTTGGTATCTATGGAACATACATATTACATACCAATCACTCTTTTTGAAAAATATTCAATGTACAGAAATGGTTCGGTTACTCTTTTATTATATGTATAGATACACATGTGGATTTGAATTCAATTTATAAAGATTAATAAGGTTACAAAGATTTATTGGTGAAAGGAAATTATATTTTTATATTTGTAGGATGGAGCCCGCAGCATCCACACAGCGGCGCGGTACGGTCACGTGGGGATCATCAACACGCTGCTGCAGAAGGGAGAGAGCGTCGACGTTACCACCAATGTGAGTTCTTTTTAACCGACTTTAAAAAAGGAAGGGGTTTTACATTCGAACCTATTTTTATGCGTATATCTCCAATATTTATAGGCCGATTTGAATTTTTTTGCATTCGAAAGAGTACAGGTTATATATTTTGGAAAAAAATATTATTCGACGACACGATTAGCACAGTGGACACAGCAATGGTCTATTGCGCCAAAGGGCGTGAGTTCGATGCCCATGGGTAGAAAATTATGTGATGCTCGATGTAAACTTTTAACTGTTTGGGTGTTAATTTATTTATAGTATGTATGTATAAAAGGAGTATTTTTAGTATGTCTGTTATCTAGTTTCCATAGTGATTACAAGCCTTGTTTAGTTTGGAGCAGAATATTTATTTATCTTGTACCTTTTTAATCGAGGCTTATGTATCTATATATAACACGGGTAATGGGTGGCTTTTATCTTAAATCAATTCAAAGAGGTGTGAACGATTATAACATTAAGTTAAATAAGTTCAGGGAGTAGAACATTTGGCCGCCAGACAATCACTTGATTAACTGACCATAAGTCGTTAAAACTCTTATTTTAACGACTTATAATCAGTTAAACACAACAAAAGTTTTTTTCTTTAAAAGCTTACTATTTTTTTTCCTTTAAAGCTTAAGATAATCTCTAATGTTTGTTGAAAAAACATTAAGATAGGAACTCGTGCACTGATTATAAGCGATAAGCACCGCCCATGCACATCCTCAGCGATAGTTACATTGTCGCATGGCCGGATATGGATTGACAATTTAAACGGTTACGGTTTTGCTAAACGTGATAAAATGATAAATAAACAAAATTGTTATATTCATTCAAATATTTTATGAGATAATTATGTTAAGAGAGTTATTATTCAATTCATGTTTAAATTTTGTTCGATCTATAATTGTGTATTTATTTTAAGAAGCATTAGTTTATTTATTCGCCAATAACTATAATATATTATTATTCGCCAATAATTATTTTTATTATATAAAAAAAATATTATATTCAAGAATTCTTGCCTACGAATTATGATTATTCAAAATCAAAGTATTGGTGTAGACATCGTTAAAGATAATAATACTTTCGTCGTATTTACTTATTCTTTATATTTAAGAAAATGATTTAAATTGTAGGACAACTACACAGCTCTGCACATAGCAGTAGAATCATGCAAACCAGCCGTAGTTGAAACTCTGCTGGGGTATGGGGCCGATGTTCACATACGAGGCGGCAAGCAGAGGGAAACCCCGCTACACATAGCCGCTAGGATACCTGATGGTAAGTGATAAAGATACCGATGTATGAAAACCCTTTAAGAATTTATATTTATATTGATTTCTTAAAGAGGGTGGCTAATGTTTTTGGAAATATTTTTATAAAGTATATTTATGTCTGTAACCAACGTTTAATTACTACGTAACGATGGCAAGTAGAAGAGCATATGAACTATCGACGGTGGGTGTCTAACTTTAAAACGACGGACATTTAAATATATATCTTTTTTTTCCTCGCAAATCCTAACCCTGGAAGTAGCCATTTTTACATATTCAGAATTCTATTTAAGCGTTTAAATCAGTTTTTAATAATGAATTATCCGTTTACAGGAGATAAATGTGCCCTTATGTTGTTAAAATCTGGTGCGGGTCCAAATAAGGCAACAGAAGATGGAATGACTCCTGTGCACGTCGCTGCACGCTATGGAAACCTCGCCACGCTTGTACTACTTCTGGAAGATGGCGGAGATCCTTTAAGGAAAACCAAGGTTAGTGAATTGATTATATTCATCTATGCAACAGAAGGCAAGCGGAGCTTGTGGTTTACTTGATGTTAAGTGACTGACCGCAGCCCATGAACATCAAACGTGTTGCCGACTTGAAGGGAAGGGGGGATAAGGAGAGGATTAATTGTGGGAAATTGGGAGAGGAGGAGAACAGGGTTTGAAAGAAATGGTATGGGAATACATGCCTTCGGGCACCTGCTCACCGTACGATCACAGCGCAATGCTGCACATTTGAGTGAGAATAAACTGTATTGTAGTCGCAACTCGTCAATTTTTCAATCCCGAATAAGGTATTTGCATGGTCTGCCCTATATTTTCAGTAATATCTTCCTATTAATATAATTAAACAATATTGTTAAAAACGCTTATAAAAAAACGTACTAATTTCTACCTTGTACAATTATTGTAGACGCATATAAAATATGTAAGGAAATACTTTTATTTTCAGACCGGCGAGACACCGCTTCACATGGCGTGTAGAAGTTGCAAACCCGATATCGTGCGGCATTTAATAGAATTTGTTAAAGAACATAAAGGTGAAAAAGTTGCTACGTTATACATTGATTCAGTCGACGAAGACGGAGCGAGTGCCTTACACTTCGCAGGACAAATAACCAAAGAAGAAGTTAAAGTTCCTTCAGCTGACAGAGAAGTTGTCAAATGCTTAATGCAAAACGGAGCTGATGTTTCTTTACAAACGAAACACAACCAAGAAACCGCCTTTCACTTCTGTGCCATAGCCGGCAATAATGATGTCTTAACAGAAATGATAACTGATATGTCAACAGCTGATGTAAGCAGAGCGTTAAATAAACAGAATTCTATCGGATGGACGCCATTGCTAATCGCTTGTAATAGAGGACATATGGAACTTGTAAATACCTTACTATCAAATCACGCAAGGGTTGATGTATTTGACGTTGAAGGAAGGTCAGCCCTGCATTTAGCTGCAGAACATGGATACTTACAGGTGTGCGACGCATTACTAACAAATAAAGCATTTATTAATTCAAAGGCTAGAAACGGACGGACTGCTCTACATTTAGCAGCCATGAATGGTTTCGCTCATTTAGTGAAGTTTTTAATACGAGACCATAATGCTGTTATAGATGTATTAACGTTGAAAAAACAAACACCTCTACATTTAGCTGCAGCGAGCGGTCAAATGGAAGTTTGCAAATTATTATTAGAACTCGGTGCCAATATCGATGCGACAGATGAATTAGGTCAAAAACCGATACACGCTGCAGCGCAAAACAATTATTCAGAAGTTGTGCAATTGTTTCTACAACAGCATCCAAACTTAGTAATGGCGACAACTAAGGATGGGAATACTTGTGCTCACATAGCAGCTATACAGGGGTCGGTGAAAGTGATTGAGGAATTGATGAAATTTGATAGAACCGGAGTTATATCAGCTAGAAATAAGTTAAATGAGTCTACTCCATTACAATTAGCAGCTGAAGGTGGGCATGCGGATGTTGTAAGAGTTTTAGTCAGAGCTGGAGCGTCCTGTACGGATGAGAATAGAGCTGGTTTAACAGCTGTGCATTTGGCAGCGGAACATGGGCATACTAATGTGTTGGATGTGATGAGGTCGACTAATACTTTGAGGTTATCTAGTAAAAAGTTAGGCTTAACACCGCTTCATATTGCTGCTTATTATGGTCAAGCAGGTAAGACGTTCATAAATCAATTAAATTGGTTACCTTACAAAAAACTAAAGTTAATTCAAAAATATTGCGATTTTTAAATACATTATTAATTGTTTTTAATAATTTTAGAAACGGTTCGAGAACTTTTATCACATGTACCGGGAACGGTGAAATCCGAAGCTCCCACGGGAGTTTCGCTAGTTCCGATATTAGGTGCAGAATCTGGTTTGACTCCTTTGCATTTGGCGGCATATAACGGTAATGAAAATGTTGTACGGCTGTTACTCAACTCTGCGGGAGTACAAGTTGATGCAGCTACTAATGAAAATGTAAGAATTCACTGGAATAGTTCTTTTGCTTAAGTGCTAGCCTTTAGTAAAACATATTTTAATATGACACGAAAATAGTAAATTTTTATTAAATTTTTCGATGTATTATTATTGGCATCAGGACCAAGAAGGTTAAGACTTTATTTTTTGAATATATATATTTTTTACAGAACTTATAAGTACATTCTTTTTTATTATAGGGATACAATCCTCTTCATCTTGCGTGTTTCGGTGGTCACATGTCTATAGTGGGGCTACTACTTAGTAGATCAGCTGAATTACTACAAAGTACCGACAGACATGGAAAAACTGGTTTACACATAGCATCAACACATGGTCACTATCAAATGGTGGAAGTTCTTCTCGGTCAAGGGGCCGAAATCAATGCAACTGATAAAAATGGCTGGACCCCTTTACATTGTGCAGCCAAAGCTGGACATTTAAACGTAGTTAAACTCTTATGTGAATCTGGTGCATCTCCAAAAAGTGAAACTAATTTAAATTGTGCCCCCATTTGGTTCGCCGCCTCAGAAAATCACAATGATGTATTAGAATATTTACTTCATAAGGAACACGACACTCAATCATTGATGGATGACAAAAAGTTTATCTACAATCTAATGGTGTGCTCGAAGAATCATAATAATATTCCTATCGAAGAGTTTGTTTTAGTTTCACCAGCGCCTGTCGATACTGCTGCTAAATTATCCAATCTTTACATTAATTTATCAACCAAGGTACGTGTATTTAAATTTTCTTTTGAATATAAATCTAATTCCTAAATGAAAATTAAAAATTTAACATTTGTGAATAAGTATCCAAAATCATATTGCTAAAAGACTTTTTAAATGATATTAAACGCGGTCGATAATCCAAAACAGTTTTTAGTCTTACTTAAAATGAAATGGAACGTAATCAACATTAAACACGTAATTATTTTTTATGAATAATTAATTACAGGAAAAGGAGCGTGCCAAAGATCTAATAGCAGCAGGAAAACAATGTGAAGCCATGGCCACAGAACTTTTAGCTTTAGCGGCCGGAGCTGACTCCGCTGGTCATATCCTCACAGCTACTGATAATAGAAATATTGAATTCTTAGACGTTCTCATTGAAAACGAACAGAAAGAAGTCATCGCGCACACAGTCGTTCAGAGATATCTTCAGGTAAAAAATAGGTAACTTCACCTATTACGATTACGATTCAAATATCCTTTTAAAACTTAATTCAAATACTCAATTGTTTATTAACCCTAACTATTTATTATTCCAAAGTACTTGTAGGTATTAATCCATTTTTTTCTAAAAATATTTGATTGCTTAAAATAATACTTATATTTTGTTACAGGAACTCTGGCGAGGGAGCCTCAAATGGACTGGCATTAAAATAATGTTCCTTTTTTTCGTTTTTATTATTTGTCCGCCAGTCTGGCTCGTCTTTTCTCTTCCACTAGGCCATAAATATAATAAGATACCAATAATTAAATTTATGTCGTATTTAACGTCTCATATTTATCTAATGGTATTATTAGCTTTGGTTGCCATAACCCCTATTTATAACTCGATATTTAGAGAAAGTTTAGTCCCAAGATGGTATGAGTGGATATTATTAATTTGGTTAAGTGGTCTTCTTTTATTTGAACTTACGAATCCCAGTGATAAATCTGGCCTAGGGTGGATCAAAATTGCAGTATTATTATTAGGAATGGTCGGAGTTGCGACTCACGTTGTTGGCTGGATATTTGTATTACCAAAATATTGGCCGACTTTAATGTATTGTAGGAACCAATTTTTCGCCTTATCATTTCTATTAGCGTGTGTACAAATTTTAGACTTTTTGTCTTTCCATCACTTATTTGGTCCATGGGCCATTATTATAGGCGATCTTATGAAAGATCTAGGTAGGTTCTTAGCAGTGTTAGCAATATTCGTGTTTGGTTTCTCCATGCACATCGTAGCTTTAAACCAACCTTTCAGAAATATCAATAAACCTGAGGATAACAAATATGCTAGAACAGCCAGAAGAAAACTGTTTTCAGACGGTAAGGGCCTCTTTTGCGTTAACCTTTATTATCATCACCACCCCTACTTGCCAGAATTAAATTTTACATATTAATAAGACCATAGCGATAAGTACACATGCCTCAAATGCCTTTAAAGCCTAAAATAATAATGCCAACTATAAACAACAAAAGAGTGCAAACTTTTTACACATAGTTTCGACTATTCTTATAATAGAAAGTCTGCGAACGAAACGACAAACATGGATAGCTTCTGGAGAATCATACAGACGAAAGCAAGGTCCAGTGGGCCGTAAGTGCTAGCTATATATGTGACCAAGTAGATGCCACCAATGCAGTTATAATTCATCCATACTGACTCGACCTCAGTGTGCTTTACACTTCGTACGCCATCCGCTTACAGGCTTAAATGTGTGTCCATATCGGGAATGTTATCATTATTATCAGTGTGAATACATACAATATTATCAAAACCATCATAGCAACTACACAAACAATGGAATGTATTGAATTTATGTCTCATATCAACAATTATGTCATAGTTTATTGTATTCAATAGCTTTACAATGTTGTAAGCAATGATATAATTTAATTGTTAGAAAAATAATGTTTTATGAAACCGGCGTATAACATGTGTTCTGCTTGAGATATAGCTATTTTTGTAAAATTTTACGAAAATATTAAATGCAAATTTTATAAAATCGCGTATTTCAGATACGTGGACGACAGCAGAATGCACTTTATACGTCAAAGCTAGTTTTAGTGGAATGAGTGGCCGACTTCACCGCATTCGATGGAGCATATGATTTGCGCATGCCGCGGTTGGCTTTACTACGTTTGTCACCGGTGTCTTGAGGTACCACTATGTGTTCGGTTGTTTCGCTAATGTCTTCGTTGTGGCGTCGCCATGCGCCCACGCTGTTATGTCGCTACACTGGTAGATGGGAATGGGGTAAATTGATGCAGGTATTGAACGAATTTTAAATCACAAAATTCTAATACACACTACAATAATCTAATTTGGAATTCTTGTAGAAATTACATACAAATCAATATACCCCAACCTTACACTTAGAAAACAGTCACTTTCATATTGTACCATACAATTATCACTTTCAATTTGAGACATGATATAATATGAAACACTAGTCATTGTTTGATTGGGGTAAATTGACGCATTGAATTATAAACTATATGCCTGCTTCAACGTACCCCTGCATTCATGTTGTTAGTTGGGACAACGTCCATTCGAGTGTTGATTTCTAGCGACTCTGTCACCAATCGAGGCGGCGGAGAAATTGTTCTTCGCCCTTTTCGGCCAGATAACTCTGTCAGATCTCAACTACATATCGAGTGTGCGACCTCTATGGACACAAAACCTGTTCAAGTTCGTCTTCGGTGGCTACTTGTTGATGTCCGTGGTGGTGCTCATAACGCTCCTCATTGCGATGATGTCGGACACTTATCAGCGAATACAGGTAAATTTGCTGTCAACGTGGAATTCATTGTTCGCAGTGACCATGAACCCCGTGTTCTCGTTCGAGCTGCTGTTCTTCGCGGTGTTCGGTCAGACCACGACCGAGCAGACGCGGGTACATCGGAACGACAGCAATACGCAGCCGCAGTGGACTAATTATTTGTTCAAAATAGTGTTCGGGATTTACATGTTGGTGTCGGTTGTAGTACTGATCAATCTACTTATTGCTATGATGTCTGATACTTATCAAAGGATACAGGTAAACTTTAAACCAAATAAATACTAGTTTTAATTTTGACATGACAAACCTAGCGAAGGTACTTCCAAAACAATCATAAGTTATCTGACTTAATCGATCATATCAACGCCTTTAGGATCAAATATGATATTTAGGATGAATATGATGATATGTCTTGTGCGTCATAACTTGAATCTACACAAGAGCAAATCTTAAAAAATCTAATGTTTTTCTAACACAGGGTTTTAAAGATATATTTCCTCGTATTAAAAATGAAATAATCAAAAATGTTATACTATGTTATAGGCTCAATCAGATATCGAGTGGAAGTATGGTCTCTCGAAGCTGATTCGCAATATGCATCGCACCAACACAGCGCCGTCACCACTCAACCTCGTCACCACGTGGTTGATGTGGCTCATACATCGGTGTAGGGTAAGTTGAAGAACATTATGATATTTTATCTTTCCAAGTATATTAAAATACTTTGGAGCCCTTTCTACGAAAGTTCCGTAGATGGAGGAAAATAAAATTTGGCACACTTATAGTTTATATGTAGGAGAAGTGTAAAACACTAATATTTTTAAATAACTTTAGACAGTCTGTGATTTGTTTAGACATTTTTAACTCGTACTTTTTAGCACCTACACAATAAAATATCGTACAATATTTATTGACTTATATGATTATATATGTTAATCATAAGTAATTCTCGATAGAACCGCCTAACAAAGAAGAAGAGGCCAAGCTTGGTGCACATGATAGGATTGCAGAGGCAAGACCAAATGAGCGCCCGGTCCAAAGCTGGCGCCAAGTGGTTGTCCAAAGTCAAGAGAGGACAAGTTGTTCCTAAAGGTAATTCAAATTATATCCATAATCACAAAATTATGTTTTGATATATTTTTTCTTTACTTTTATTTTACACAAAATGTTTAATATAAAATATATTATAAATATCCAATTGTCATTGTATTAATTTCTAGGCTTTCGAGAAAACCGTTGATTTTTATTTTGTTTTGATTGAGCGACCTTTTTGTGTATTATTTATTTTATTTTCTTTGTCTTGTATTGATACATATATGTGGTTTTGTTTTCTGTATTTTATATATGTATTAAAGCGACTAATTAGACTTCATTTTTATCAAATTCCTTTTAAGTAGCACCAGCAATAACGTTTACAAAAACAGATTTAATCACATTTAGATTAACTTTCAGATTACATTCGTCTCACCGTATTAGATTTAACTCCCCTACGCACAGTGTTTCTGAATCTTATGTCTATATGAAAGATTTGTTATGATATACATTATTTATTCACATAATATCTTATTATTAATACTATCGGGTTTAGACAATTATATCCAATTACATCTAAATTATTTTTCAGATTCCACTCGCCTCTCCGTAGTACACTTAAGTCCCTTAGGTTCCCAACTCAGCTTCAACAATATGACGCGCATAGAGAACGTCGTGGATTGGGAGATCATCGCCAAGAAGTACCGCGCGCTCACGCGAGACGAACCCGACGAACCACTCGCTAAAGACACTGATACTGATACTGCTGATAGCGAGTCGGAGATCGTACCCAATAATATTGCTGCAGTTCCGCCTTGAACTAAACTAGAAAGTGAAAACGGTATTGATGAATAAGAAATTAAAGTTGGTATGAGAAGGATGAAAAGTGAATTTAAATTTTGGTATTGTAAGAATGAATTAAAAGAGGAATAATCGTTTGTATTAGTGTAAAAGATAAACAAAATGTATCAAATGTATGTTTGGGAGCATGAGATGTTGGATTTTGAAAAAAACATTGTCCGGAACACTAACTAAAAAAGGAAAACAAAATGTTTTCTAAACGTTTTATAGTGAAAATTTTTATTAGATATCTAACCAATAGTATCCATTGTAAAATATTTATGATTTCCAATTATTTTCATAGTAAAATGGAGAAAGGAATCTAACAATAATAATTCTTGTAATATTGTATTAAATTATAATTGAAACAATGACGGGACCGGGTATTTATTCACACCGATTTATATCGAGTAGGTGTAAACCAACAACAGTAGGAAACAATGATTATAGAAACACTACGAAAGTATATTTGCTAATGTTCAAGAATACGACGCACATAAAGAACGTCGTAGACTAGATAGTCGTGGAATAAAATAAAGGTCAATAGACGTTTGAAGAAGGATGAAATTAAAAAAAATGACAGATAAAAAAAATGTATTGGATGGATTTTCGAGTATTGTGATTGGATTTGGAGAGAAATTTGAAATTTTTTTGTTGATCTAATTGAATCGCACCATATCTGATAAAGAGAAACTGTAGTATCTGGGCAGTTTTCAATGAAAAGTTTGGTAGTGTCTAAAGTTTTATGCCACAATACACACAATACAATACACAGTAATAATTTTAACAAATAATCCGAGCCTGAAACATATAAATTTAATAAATTTTTATATAAATAAAATAACTGTACTATATTAATACCTTTCTAAACTACATTAATTAAAAAAGTCACTGTATGTAACATATGAATCGGTAAAAGAGCAATACCCAACAATATTTTTCTAATCTACATAATTTTAAGAACTATAATTAATTATGAATATTGTGTATGTACGTATCTTAGTCAATAATAGCGTAGTATATAAGCGTAACAATATTTTTGTAAATAATCATGTTATGTATTTGTGTACGTATTGTTTTAAATAAAACATCATTCAAGCATCAAGTGTTTCATTATAGCAATTATACGAATTGTAATATTTGCTTATCCTTTGTTAACATGATGTAACATTTTCCACGATTGATATGTCATAATATGACCCATATATGAAAAATTGATATTGATTGAAAAGAATCGATTTTGTTCCTTATATTTATTTTTGTTGATTAGCTAAATTAAATAAATATCACTAAAGTTAAATGAAGAAAGGAATTATGGAGCATTGTATTCATCGTTTTATATTATTTCATCGTATTTTATGTAATCAACTAATAAGAATATAAACATTCAAATTTTAATTTTCAACAATCCATATAATTTTAAGCTAAATAAAGTCAGACATAAATAAGGAAGAAACATAAGAATATAAACATAACCTTACAGAAGCATCATCAGCAAACAGATCAAATTTATGATTAAAAATTACAATAATATTATCATTAATTTTTATAAAAAACAAGACCCCTCCAACGACAGACTCCTGTGGTACTCCTATTCCCATAATTATTTATCCTTGCATTTAAAAATTTTGTAAAACCTGTAAGAATCCTTGAAAGAATAAATGAAAATAATTAAATATTCCTATTAAAATAAAATATATCATCATACTCACTATTTAATAGGTACTAGCTGATCTGAAAAGTAAATAGTATAAATGTTTCCTCTTAATTATATTAGTAAAGATAGAAAATGGTTAATTAAAAACTTGCAAGCAAAGAAAATACTTGTAATATCTATTTATATTAACTACAGTATATTTTTTGTGTTAATGTTCATATAAATAATTATTATCAATTCAACTAACATTTATAAGCGCTGAGTAACGTTTACTAATTACAAGTTTCTTCAGTCGTCGAGTACGCGTAGTCTCCAATATCGACGCGTCTAAGACATAAACATGTTCACATTAGTCATAGTGACTGTCTTAAGTAAGTGAATATTTTTAATTGTAATTGTTCTCGTTTTTCTGCGCCTAAAATTCTAAATTAAAAGAGCTGAAATAGTGCTGAAAAAATGTTACTTCGAAACATAATTGATTGGTTATTTTTATAAGGAAGTATCATTTTATTAGCTATGGTATTCTCAATTAATTTATAATTCAATTTAGAAGTTTGAAGTATTTCACTAATTACAGCTTGTTTTAAAATTGTTTAAGAAAACCTTATATTATTTGGTATGTTTTGTGACTGATTAAAATGGAATGTTTTTAATTTACAGCTTACCTAAATATATAGTATAACAGAATATATCTTGCTAATGACGTGATATACGGAAACAGTTGCAACGCATTTTAGCCACTCGTTCATATTCTACTTAGGATGTTATGATTATAGTTGACCACATAGTTTCGCTCTCTTCGCTTGTGGTAACAATTTCGAGGGATCAAACATTTGAATTCCAGGCAGAGCAAATGACAAATAATATCTGCATCTCTCTTAGAATAAACTAGGTTAATAGCTATTGCTCTGTGTTCCATAATTTGTTTTTTTATAATAAAAGACTTATCTTGTATTTCTTATTTCTTGTATGATTTAAAATTGAAAGTTCCTCTATAAGTAGGAACCTATCAAAAATGCAATTGGGAAAAAAATAACGGTAGAAAAAATGTAATCATTTCACCTCATGCTTTTTCTTGACAGTTAAGATTAAAATATTATCATCAAGCCCTTAATAAAGGCATGATAATTTACTTGCGTCATACCCTCAATCTACTCAGGTTTTTGATAACAAATAAGTCATTAGGTAATTGGTATGGAAGACCGGTCCTCTCTATGACGTATTGAGCCCTACGTCAAAAATATTTCAAGCTGCAATATCATGCGCATCTCTTAGAAAACATTTAGTTTTTAAATATATCTCAGGTACTTACTCTACTCTATTACACGAATGTTTTGAGTTCATTTCATTATATCATATAGATTTGAGATCATTACCAAACTGTTTTTCGAGTACAATGGATGCTTAAGACTTTTGGAGGTTAGGACAATAAAAAGGTTTTGAGATATATCTGAAATTTCCACATTTCAGATTTTATTCAAACTGATGCTGCATTCTTGCGGTTTTATAACAGGTAAATATTAACAGCTAGTTAAGTTCTTTCATAATTAATCATAGTTTATAGTCTTTATTTATCTAATTTTAAATAAATAATTTATTTTTTATATTATATATATTTTTTAATCGTATGCTTGCATACCAATGAAAAGCTGGAAGTATCCAGGGAGAGTTAGTTATTTGACTCTCCAGGCTAAATCCTGCCAAATCATGAGGATTATCAAAAAAGCCGTGTTTGACGAAAAACTGCATTGTTAGAACTGAGAAAACTTGATATTTAAAATCAGAATTTTAAATAACCCAACACTCCAAGCGGTTTTGGGAAATTAATTCCTACTCCAAACCCGAGGAAAGACCAAATTCTCTCTAATTTCTAAATATGGAAAAAAGAGATCCGTCAAATATACAATATAATTCCATATAAATTTTATAAACTAACATTTATAACCCATTCTAGCTCAGAAGACTACATTGTAACACCATTAACAAGACCTTTACCAATCTTAAATTCTTCGTACTTTAACATCAATCGTAAGACTGTGATCTACACCTTCGGCTATAGTGTGACAGTTAATTTCACCGCTCCTATCGCTATCAAAGATGCTTACGTTAACAATGTCGATGCTAACTTCATTCTCCTTGATTGGGCGAAAGAAGCAAGTATTGGTAAACTTGGATTTGTCTTCAGTTACCCGATCTCAGCTGTCCCAAACTCTAAAAAGGTACTACTAATAGTTCTATTCTTATTTCTTTAAATAATTGAAAATTTGGAAATTTAGAAGTACTTATGATTGATTGTAGTTGTTGCTTCTTTGACTACAGATTTATAATTTGAAGTAGAATTAAATGTTATAACATACAATATTTGGTAATCAGATATTTAATGGTTGCATAAAATACAGTAAATCTTAAAACAACTGCTTATTTTAAAGTGAAATTTCGAGCAATTTAAAAAGACATTTACTACACGATTAGTACGTTATAAATTAAGTATTGAAGTATTTACAGGAAAATGTTGATCGCAATCTTTGTCTTTTCTTTAAATTAAAACTTAAAGCGCCTGTTTTTATGCAAGACATAATTGCCAATTCACTTAGTCAGGCATTTGTAGTTTCTATTGAATCATTTCATGAATTTTCACAACGTCTTCAAAAATTGCGACCCAAAAAAAGTTTATTAAAAAACTTTCCTCCAGAACTAATTTCGAAATCTTTACAGAGATCTGTCAACTGCGAAGACTATAGTGCACAAGCACGCACAGATGCACTCTCTATACCTCAAATATGAGGTATAGAGAGCATAATAATGCTCGGATATGCGCCTTATCTATCTCCACCCCCGGAGACGGATAAGGCGCAGTTCCAATGGCTTTACGAGTTAATTAAACTTAGTGTTTCATATTTTACAGGTAGGCCTACAACTTGGTGATGCCATTCTTGAGCTAGAGGGAGCTGGTTTGAACATAAAAACGTTACATTTAGTCGGACACTCTCTCGGCGCACATCTCATGGCTTATGCTTCCAACCGAATCCGGGAGGCAGGGAAAGTAATTAGAAGGTAAATATTATTTATTGAATACCTGTAAGACCAAATAAAAAAAAAAATGTGGAAAATCTGTAAAAATTCTATCATAAATAACTATCATATCATCATAAGCCATGTTTTTGAATATAAGGCGTGGATGGTTAATAATTAATCATTATCTATATGTTTGAAATTCGATATTAGCATTTTTTTTAATATTCTAATATATTATATTATTTCAGGAAGATTATCATGTAAATAATTTTTTGCTATCGTGATAACAGGCAATTAAAATAATGTGTCTCATTATGACCACTTTAGATGGTAGAAAAATGTGACCTTTAATAATTTCTCTGCTAAATGTACCTATATATTATGTTTTCGTTGTAACAACATATATAATCTTATAATATCTTTATGAGTCGAAAAAGAAAAACACTTGATCAGAATTCAATTTCAAAACTGCGACGAAACCTGCTAAGGCTGTTAAAATATTTATTAAGTCTTCTAAATTATGATTTTTATGATTAAAAAAAGTGTTCAGTGTAATTAATATATAGATTAAAAAACTACAGGATTACAGGTCTGGACCCAGCAGGGCCTTTGTTCTCCGGGCCGTTCTCCCTCCGCGGGTTGCAGCCCACCAGCGCCAGCTTCGTCGCAGGCATCCACACGGAGCCCGGCACCTACGGCACGGCGGAGAGCGTCGGACAAGTTGATATATGGGTCAACTGTGGGTTGCGAGAGCAGCCTGGATGCGCCAATCTTACGAATTTACCGTTCAGCCGATCAGGTAAGAATAAAGAGTATAAATTGAAACCCTTTGTGACATCGATTTTTCTTCTTATTTAATGTTGAAAAGGATAAAATGGGATAAGATGTATATTTTTACGGTACAAAAAAAAAAGAATGTTATTGCTTAATTAATAATCTAAATTGGTTATATTGTCAAAACGGATCGGTTTGACAAATAATGTTTTAGTCCAGGTTTAAACCTGACTTACTTAGACTGTTTTGTAATAAGACCGACAGGGTTTAAATCTTCTAATACACAAACAATTGGTTAGGCAGAGTACATTGGTCTTATATTTTCCAGTTTACGTCACATTATGAATGAGTGGTAGCAAAGTAGGTGGTAGTTTTCAAGGGTAAATTGAAGAATATTCCTAGATTGGCTTAAGATATTATTTGCAAACGAAGCCGAATGATTCGAACACAAGTCGCTCGAACGGTAACCGCCGCCGCTGTGGGCGTATGGCGTAAGCCGTATACAACCAAGATGCGGTTGTGAAATGTAATTTAATTTGTTACATACTTTTTGCATTCTACGGGAGTTGAGGTACCACAGCCGCAGTGTGACGTCCTACCTTAACTTTGACATGGGCTCAAATATACATATGTCCCTTTTTTCTTAATTGGAGTCGTAGTGACAGCATGCCATTTACCATCTTAAAGTTGAATATCGTTTCAGTACTTAGACGTTAATGAACACATTATTCAAAATATAATTTCTTGAGGAGAAAAAATACCTATCGATTGATGAATCGATATACCATTTTCAATACACAGCGAATTGTTCATCTCCTCTATGAACTAATAATAATAATAATTGTTCTAAATACTTTTACCATACTTTTCTAAGCGGGCTAGCTATGTCAATGTAGAAACATTGAGATAGCTAGCCCGCATAAAAAAGAAGCGCACTTCATTCCTGCGATTTTTCTCACGTCCATAGTAATAACAATGTTAAATATTTAATAAAAATATTTTTCCACGCTACTTTTGCAAATTTTGTTAGCCTTGCCCGCAGTTTCGCTCATAGCATTTTTTAACTTTCTTTATATAATTTAAAAAATCAATATAAATTTTAGCATATGTGTTCTTCTCACGGAATAGAAAAAACAAGTGGAAGTGCCCTAGTGCTTCTTTAGTA
>LQNK01000678.1:307704-374852 GCA_001586405.1 Phoebis sennae | reverse complement strand
ACATCAAGTAGCGAATAGTGACTGGACCGATTTTGTACTAAGTCTGTACATCGACGCAAAGTTGAAAGTCGCTGGCTAGAGCAGCAGGGCACTTCCACTTGTTTTTTCTATTCCGTGGTTCTTCTGGTGTATAAGCTATATTACTGTTAAGTCCCAATTTAATTCGCTAGTTTAAGAAGAGTAACAATCACACATCAATTCTCACAAAGTTACATTTATAATATTAGTAGGATATATTAACCAGGGCCGGGCAGGACAAGCCGGGCAGGACAGGCCGGGCAGGACAGGCCGGGCAGGGCAGGCCGGGCAGGACAGGCCGGGCAGGGCAGGCCGTGGAAACCGCCGTATCTGATAAGGCCTGTGGTGGGAGTGCTCAGTACAGGCCACGACAGTCTTACTCAGGCGGCCTTTCGCCTCGGACCGTGGGACCCCAGCCTTAGTCATCTTTTTTTATGTTAAAGCAGTCAAGCGGGGCATGCGTTTCACCTGATGTTAAGTGACTGACCGCAGCCCATGAACATCTGCAACATAGGAGTTTCGCAGATGCCTTGTCGGCTTGAAGGAAGGGATAAGGAGATTAATGATAGGAAGCTGGGAGAGGAGTAGAACAGGATGAGAGAGGCATGGGATGGAAATACAGGCCTCCGGGCACCAGCTTACCGTACGAAACACAGTGCAATACTGCTTCACGCCGGTCTTCTGCTGGGGGGTGGTAATTGCACCGGTGCGAGCTTGGCCCAATTGTACAATGCTCCCACTCTTTTACCGCTGAAGATGTTGTGCAGCAAAATTACCCTCTGTCGCCTCTTACGACACCCACGGGTAGAAATGGGACGGTGACACACATATTCTAACTCGTCGCCACACGGGGATCTAATATTAGTGGGATTTATTTACAGATCTGTGCAGTCATGACCGAGCCCAATTCATTTTTGCTGAGTCAATCGCGAACTCGGAAGCATTCCCGGCTATTCAGTACCCGAGCTGTTTTGACTGGAGAAATAGTTTAAATAGGAATGGAAACGTTATTTTCATTAAAGAAGAAATTGATGCGGGGTAAGTTTGGAGTGAAGAGAAAAACTTAAAAATGCATGAGGCAATTCTTTTAGGCTGTAGGATTAACTGATATTCAGTGAAGAATTTTTTTTTATTTTAAGAAACGAGTACTGACAGTTTGAAACATGGCAACTTAAGACCTAGTTGTTTCTCATCTGAATGTGTTGTCACCACTCTCGAACAACTTATTATTAAATGTATATTTTAATCTGACAAAGTTTCCTTCTGATCCAATGGGATTTCCGGGATCAAAAGTAACTTATGTGTTATTCTGGACCTATATGAACACAAAATTTCATCACAATTGGTTCATTTGTTTTTGCGTGAAAAAGAACATACATCCATACATCCACCCTCACAAACTTTTATTAGTAGGATAAGATCGGCTAGAAACAGGACAGGACAACTGTATATTGACAACGAAAGGGATATATGACACAATTATGTATAGGTAATGAATTATTTGCGAACTTAGTATAAATACAAACATTTTCCATCCTTTTCAGAGCCCGAGGTCGATTTTATTTAAGAACAGCATCTAGAGAGCCATATGGATTGGGATTAAGAGGTCTACGACCATGAAATAACTAGAAATGATAAGAAATATCCTCAAATTTCATGCTTATTTTTTGATTGCTGATGTTTGTTGTGACAAGAGATATAAACCAGACCACAATACGTGGCAATATATATAATGTATAAGGAATAAGTGTTATAATATCTTTACACTTAAGTATTAAGCATTATATTTATTGAATTTTAACAACATGTATTATGTTGACTCAAATGTTTTATTTAATCTAACTACTCAAGAATGTAAAATTGTGACGAATTTGGTAAACAATAAATTGGTGAGAAACTAATTAGAACAACCCAAAGATTTTTCATCGATACGTCAACTCAAAAATGAAATAGCACGAATTTTTGGTTCAATATATTTTATAAAATTAAATTATATATTGTACTTGTGTGATGTTTTTGTTTTGAATAAAGTGAAACATAAAGATATTTTTATTTGTGTATTGTTTGTCATTATGGGTGTAAGAATTTTGGCATAAGATACACATATATTAGGTTGTATTAAGGTTATACACATATAAAGGGTTCTACATAACCATTTAAATGGATTGCAATGGAATGTGCACGCAGAATTGTAAACCAAAACAACATTGTGGCCTTGAACGCCTCGTCGGTCGGTTCAGTAGTTAGCGCGTTAGGCGTAACAACCGAGATGTTTTGGGTTCGATTCCCAGTCAGTGAGACATGAAAAAAAATGTATCGGGCACACTAATCACCTATTTAATTTTAAATAAAAATCCATCAGTAAACGAATTTAATATCTGCCCCATGCCTCAATAGGGGACACGAGACTAAATTGTGTACAAAGAATTGTATCTTTACAAAATGCTAGTTACCAACAGCATTGTCAATGTCAAAGAAAAACTAATAAACACTAGAAGTTTTCACTTGTGTAAATAGATAAAGGTAATCATAGAATATACTAACATATTTGAAAATGCCATCACTTTTCTATTCATCGCCGCTAAGACAAGAGCCAAAATGTTTTATCTAATCCTAATGGCAGTATTCAGTAAGTAGAATTCATAAATATTTATCTCTCTCTTGCTTCCAAAACTCAGATATAAGTATGAAAAAAAAATTGTATGTATGAATTTTTGTTCCATACTTTAACTTTTCCAATTTTTTCCATTATTTTATATCTCAGTACCCCATTTAATGTGCGCGTAGTTTTTACCTTAACGTATGTTGTATTAGTAATGTAATATTTATAATTAATAGTTTTATGTATAAAAACCGTTACTTACGTACGATCCTATCCAGTATGATCTTGAGACCTCTTATTTGTTTATAAAAAACGTTCTATAAAATTATTCACAAAAAATACCAATAAAATAACAAATTCTATTACGTGTTGTTGCCCCCTCCCTAATGAATTGATTTGAATAAAAAATACTATAACCAACAGATTCATGTTTTTGTATGACGGCATTAGTGTGTGTGCCATGTAAAGTTTTTGTGCTGTGACACCTTCGGGTTTATTACTATTAACTTTTTTCTTTCTGTTCATCGAATAGTGCTGTGTAGTGTTTTAGTTCCTTCGTATAAGCCCAGATATGGAGAATCTCAGTTCCACTTTATTTTTTCTTCAGTACACAGGCTTTCATTTTTCAGATGTTATGAGGACTGAAGCTGTCGATTTGATATGTTACAACAGGTAATTCTTAGTACTTAATAAGTACTTAATTAATATCTTAAGTATATTTATTTTACCAATTAAACTTATTTTTATTTCAATAATTTAAAAATATTTTTAAACTACAACGTAAAATTATATTCTAGTTCAGAACAATATACCGTGACACCCCTATCGTCACCACTACCCCTCCTCGATTCACCATACTTCAACAACAGTCGTGAAACAGTGATCTTCGCTTTCGGTTTCCGCACAAAGGTAGATTCCCCCAGCACCGTTGCGTTAAGAGAGGCTTACCTCAAGAACATCGACGCCAACTTTGTACTTCTTAATTGGGAAAAAGAAGATGGCGACGGTAACCTTGGATTGATTCTTGGTTATGCGGCGGTGGCTGTACCGCATGCTAAAAAGGTAATTTAGTATAGTATTATATTGTGTATCTGTACTATAATTATAATCCTGGTTACTTTCAGTGTAATCCTTTGCATGTTTTCCGCAACTAATAATAGATGCGATGAATTACTATTTTTCACTTTAGCCATTTAAATCAATTAATCTAAACTTATATTATAAAGAGGAATACTTTCTTTCTTTGCAATAAATAGTCTCAAAAACTACTCGATTTTTTTTTCGCCATTCGAAATTATCATTACAAAAAAACATAATATTCTATATTTTATAGGCTATCTATACATATAATAAAACAGTAACCGAACCATTTCTGTAAATTGAATATTTTTCAAAAACAGTAATTGATATGCAACATGTATGTTCTATAGATACCAATCCACGGTTAGAATTTTTTTTTTCTGTTTGTCTGTTTATCTGTTTGTATGTGCGTCAATCACGTAATAACCGCTGGGTAGTTTTTGATAAAATTTCACATGCTGATAGATCAATATTAGGTGCAAATTATAGGCTGCATTTTATTTGAAAGAAATATATTTAGGGGTGGCTTTCCATACATGTAAACGGAGGGTAAAAAAATAAATTCGCGAATACTTCATTAAATGAGATGTCATTGGATAGGTCTTTAAAATTGAAATAGAGATTTCTAAATAGGTTTTTTGCTAAAGTAAATATTTTTTGAGATATATGCTTCTAAAGTCGTGAAAGTGTCATACCACGTGACAATGTGAGATTTTGGTTAAGTTGCGGACATGCCTTTTCATACTCTTAGCGTAAAGATTAAGACATTAAAACCACTCGATAATTTCTCAAAAACCCTCAAAATATAACTAGCTCTCCGCCCGCGGCTTCGCATGCGTTAGTTACAATTTTCTGAATTTAGAAGAGGTACGCGCACTGTGATATTTTGGTCAAACCTTTTTCTATAGAAAATTATAAAAAAAACAACTGACATTCGCATATATCAGCGGTCCTGCACCGTATTTTTTTAAACTTTTGTTGTGCGCCTCTAAAAAATATAGAAATCAGTAGTCCACGCGTGCGAAGCCGCGGGCGGAAAGCTAGTATAATTATATAACATAATACTACGATTGCGAAGCCGCGCGGATCAGCTAGTTTATAAATTTAAATCTATGTAAATACCATTTTTGATACGTGTATATTACATGATGATAAATACTGAAATATATTGCTCATATAAATTTTTACTTAGAACTAACTCAATTAAAATATAGACACGGCCCGTCGCCAGTCTCTTTCCTTGAACGTGTTTTAAAACGTTAATTTGTGTAGTATCCATTCCTTATCTAGGCGCATGGCATAGGCTTTCGAGAACTCTAATAAATATTCCAACATTCCTAGGTCGGTACGCAGCTTGGAGATGCAATTATTCAATTAGCGAATGCTGGTTTGAACATAAATCTGCTGCATTTAGTTGGTCATTCTCTCGGCGCCCAGCTTATGGGCTTCGCCGGACACGAGGCCAGGAAGGGAGGGAAAATTGTTGGCAGGTGATTTCATTTAAAATCTTAATAAACATTTCATCTATTTAAATTAAGTCTATGTATCTTCTCGATCTTCAAAAATGTCTGTTTTAAAATACACTAATTAGTAATGTGTGTTCTACCCGTGTGGTGACGGGTTAGAATACATGTGTCGCCACCCCATTTCCACCGGGGGGTGTCGTAAGAGGCGACAGAGGGTAATTCTGCTGCATAACATCTGCAGCAATAAAAGAGTGGGAGTCGAGCATTGCACGATTGGGCCAAGCTCGCAGCGGTGTAATTACCACCCCCCCAGCAGAAGACCGGCTTGAAGCAGTATTGCACTGCGTTTCGGACGGTGAGCGGGTGCCCGGAGGCCTGTGTTCCCATACTTTTCCTCTCCCGTCCAGTTTTACTCCTCTCCCAACTTCCTACCATTCAGCCTTTCCTTATGCCCTCCCCTTCCTTCAAGCCGGCAAGGCATCTGCGACTTTTATGTTACAGATATTCATGGGCGGTTAGTCACTTAACATCAGGTGAACCGCTTGCCCCGTTTGCCTGCAATAACATAAAAAAAATGTGCAGGAGATGGTTGCAGAACTCATTTTCAAAAGGCTAGTTCGCTTCCCACAATGAGCTGCAACCTTTATGAAGGTTGCATTGGTTTTTTCATTCTCCGACTCAGACTTAACCAATCTGGTTGTTTTTTTTTTTTGTCCACAACCTATTTTGACACTATTTATTCCATCTACTTTACAGAACTTAATGCTTTGCTGAAAATGTATTATTTAAGAGTAGTTTCCGAGATTAGATATTCGGAATTCAGAACATCAAGAAACCAATTCAATTTATGCTGTCATATTGATGCTATACATAAAATTCCAAGGACTAAACACCCGCATGTAACTCACTGACCCTCCGAAGGTAGTTTCTTAAAATTGGCATTTCATAAGTACTTTGTATCAAGTTTAATGAATAAAAATGTTGTCCACTGTTTTATTCAAGCTAATAACCGTTGGTTATTATTATTATGCTATAGTATAACAGGTCTCGATCCTGCAGGACCATTATATACTGGTCCGTTATCCTTCCGCGGGCTGGAGCCGACCAGCGGCGGCTTCGTCACCGCCATCCACACAGCCCCTGGGACCTTCGGCACCACGGAGAATGTCGGCGACGTGGACATTTGGGTCAACTGTAACCTTCGGGAGCAGCCTGGTTGTGATAGCCAGATAGCCTTGCCTTTTGGTCAAGCAGGTTACTATCCTACTAATGATATTGATATGAATTTTTGTATGTTTATGTTCACGCCGCAACTTTTAATGATCTATGGGCCCCGAATTTAACACAAATATAATGAATAATATAAAAATAATTATTAAATTAATCATTATTTAATAGTTGTACAATTTTCTGTTATTAGCAACTTATCAAATACTTAAGTCATCAACACGTTTAAACAAGTGAAGATGATTTTTCTTAATATTGTTAAGGGATCTAATTTTACAACCTCAACCTATGTGCTAATAAAATAAGTATTTTAGATACCTACACCATAACACTTAAAACACAATATCATAAAATCCACGTAATTTTTTTATTTAAATATAATAAACCTCTCGAATTAAACTATTTGCATTCTGAGAATGATTTACACATTGTTAAAATTTTGATTTACAGATCTATGTAGTCACGTCCGGGCTATATATTTGTATGCGGAATCCCTCGCCAACTCGACCGAATTTCCCGCCATCAAGGAACCCTGCTGTTTCGATTGGACATATAATAACAATGGCAATGGTAGCATCATTTACGTTGGAGATCATATTGATCCACAGTAAGTTGTAGTTTTATTAATCACTAGCTTTCCGCCCGCGGCTTCGCTCGCATATACTACAAAAATCTTTATTTGGTAGTGGCGCGCGCATAGTCTGAGAGTTTCCATAGAAAAATGATATATCTCTGAAATATCTCTTCGCACATATAAGCAGATAAATAGACAAACAGAAAAAATTCTAACCATGATTTTGGGGTCTATGAAACATACATATTACACTAGCAAATACTAATACTCGTACCTTAGCTATTGAGTTAATTTCAAATGTGAAAATTAATTTAATCAATTGTTTCTCTTGTTCTGAACAACTAGTAAAAATATTTAAGTCTAGCTCAAAATGGACGTATATATTATACTTACACTGTTAATAACCTCATACTCGTATTTTTCAGAGCACGTGGTAAATTTTATTTGCGAACGGGTGCTGAACCACCATACGGATTGGGTAAAGAGGGACTACATCCATAAGCTTATGTTAAGTATACACGTTCTCAAATAAAATTATACAAAAAAATATTTGTACAAATTATTTATGACAATTGAATATCTATACGCGGGTGAAACTTCCGGGTACACCTGATTAGTCATAAACATGGTGAAATTCTGTAATGCCAACTGAAGGGAAAGTACTCTTGGAAAATTTTCTGAATTTGTTTCAGAAAATTTTCCATCTACAATTCTATTCCCTATTCCCTAATTTTTGATGGGAAAGAACTGTATTCAAAATTTTGGTGCAAAATATCGTTTAATTGTAAATTGATAAACGCACCGGCTTCGAATAGGTTCCAAATTATAATAAAAGTTATTTTATACTTTTTTTGAGAGATTAACTCGGTTCGAATCTTAGATAAAAAGTTATTTAAATTTTAAGGTGAAGGAATGAAGGGTCCTTCCTTCTATTCTAAGGATCTTATTTAAAGATTGTGATAACAAATCCAGAATTATAACTTTGATCGTAATGTAGCGTGCTCTTGAAGCAGCGTTTTTTTCAATAATGAATATCTGTATAATGTTATTTCTTTTGCTAATGATGGATATTTAAAACAATCGTTTTATGTTTATACCACGGGACAAAATGATTATATAAAAATCAAACTACTTAATATAAATGAATACTTTTTATTTTTATAAGTAACATATACACGACGTTACTTTTCTTATATTTAAATTTATTTGGTACAATCTTACGAGTCGTAATCACATTTAATATTGAGAGTTATCATAACAAAACTGTGACAAAGTTGAAATACGGCATAAATCTATAATGTTGCCAGATATATGTTAAAATATCCTCGAACAAACGAGAAAAATCCTTAAAAGCATAAACGAGTGATGGTGTCACGAACTTTTTAATCAAATATCACTTTAGAGTACTCTCTACTCTTTTCTACTTTTAATAGTATGTGGTAAATTGGTAGATACCATAATTATAATATAACTTTATATAGTCAAACACATTATGATATGATAAAAACCTCGTTGAAAATCTAACCTAACCTTACTATTTAATTACATTTGAATTATCCATAGAGAACTTGAGTATCGAGCGTGATTTTTCTTATTCCTATTATGGTTATTATTTGCACGTTTACTTTTTATATTATTTGGTACAGTATATAAAGATTAAATTCTATCAAGATTTAAAGTAGCTTGACGGATACAAAAACCTTTGTAAAAGTCTAATCAAACTTCACCTAACAATGCTTATGTGTACAATCACATAACTAGAGGAACATCCGATTTGAACCATCCATGCAAGCATTTGGGTGCTGGTGAGGGTGTCTTGAACTTTGCTCGTCCTATCTCCGTGAGAGTACGCGCGTCTAAAACTATGAGATCTACGGCGTTTTCGTCTTCGCTAAATAACACAGCACTGAGTATCACACCATCATCTTCCTCCTGAAATAATAGAAAAAAATATTTACAATTATACGTCTAACCTACGTGTAAAACCGTTTTATACTAAGTGATTCTCGCATACTTGAATTTGTTCAGACACCATTCTCATCTAAACCAAAAATTGCACCAAGTTACTAGTTACTTTCTATCTTCCAGCATTTACCCTCCTGATTTATTAAAAGCAAACTTACCACAGCACCGGGGCGCGGTATGAAGACGGGCTCACTAGGGTAACTGTTTGCATCCTTCCAGGTTATCCATTCTCCTGTATCAGCATTTACTTTCACTATCTGAAAAAATATGTTTATTAAATGTTTTACTCTATCTTAAATCAATGTGACAAAATACGAAGTTAGTTATTTAATAAGTTAAACTAGGCAGTTGCCTACAACTGGCACACTCCTGAGTTCGAACCTTTTCGCTTTAATTACATGCATATCTATTTATAATTTTATTTTGTTTATGTCTTTAGTTTATCTCAAATATATGTATGTGCATAGTTGTTGCAAATAAATATTTTTCTTTCTTTCTACCTTTCTACCAGAAAATCAACACAACAAAGAATAAGGCTAAACTTGATGAATACAATCTTTTCAACCAACTTCAAATAATACGTAAAACAATCAAAATACTTACAGCACCAGTTTGTGGGATTGTGACGTCAGATACATTGCCATAGAAGTATTTATATGAACGACCTAAAAATAAACCAAGAATTTTAACTTAAATTCGTGCGGAAATAGGAAATTTTACCTCAAAGTTAATCAATGCCAAGTGAAGTAATTTAATGGTTAAAATTTCTTAAAATCATATTAATGGACTATAGATAAATTTATAGACGTGCCTCACTATGCTTCTGGATCGTTGACAGTATATGTATGTAAGTTTCCACTTGTGTATAGTATTATGTACACACTCATTACCAATGTGTGCACACACACACTAAAATTATAAACTAATCGACAAACTATTGCGATCATAGTAAAATATTTCCAAATGCTAAAATCGGTGGGGCACGTCGTGGATGACACTATCTATGTATAAACTCAATTACCGTTAAATAATTCGTAATTAATCCTTGGCATTTCGCAGGCTATGTCAGCTATGATGCGACTCTCAACGAGGGTCATTTCTGGGGCTTCCAGGGGCACTTCGTATCGCCTGGGTCTCGTGGCACACCATTTTGCATAGTCCAGATTGTTGTTATGTGACTGTAATATATTTTATGTGTTTATAAAATTTATAAGTATTCTAACCCATAGCGCTTACCTGAAGCGCTATTCGCTAACTTAATAACTCAAAACAATATCTTCATTTTTCTATTTAGGTCTCTTTACAAAGTATTTTTAAACCAACGGTTCGTTTTAATATTCATATTTGATCAAAATTTTCATTAAATTTTTCAAATTGCCATAATTATAATAAACATCTTATATCTAATATAAATA
Organism: Phoebis sennae; assembly: GCA_001586405.1. Lineage (NCBI taxonomy): Eukaryota > Metazoa > Arthropoda > Insecta > Lepidoptera > Pieridae > Phoebis > Phoebis sennae. The sequence goes on along the minus strand of LQNK01000678.1, from coordinate 364,505 downwards.
TTATTTGTGAGCGCCAACTGTAGAGCCTGGTAGAGATCGCTAAGCGCTAAGGCCGACCTTTGTGCATAGTTTATAACTATCGTTCACTGATGAAATTGATATGTATGGTGTATAATGAAGAATTTTCCATTCATTCATTGTTTGTATTATTTATTTATTTAACACTTCTTACACCACAATAAGAAACAAAATGTTTGAATTATGTAGCAAATCAAAATTAGCCTTTCCAATTGTATCTCTTACCTTGATTGCGTCCACAAACATAGCATCAATAATCTTGGCGTCTTGATAGGTGCACATATCGATGAACAGATTGCCATTGCGTTCAAAGCAATTGATAATGTGCAAGAAAAACATTGTATGCGTTCGGTACCTCTTCACAGAGCCATCCTTCCGGCTTATGGTTACTATGTGTGTCTGTAATGATCACAATAATAAAGTGTATCAGTAATATTTAGTTGATTCATTGGGTACCATGGAGCTTAACTTCAAGAAAAAAATAAGCAATTCAATTTTCAATGCAATTGTACTTGAATCCTTTATTGAGGTTTTTATCAATTGTAGAATTGCTTGCATTATTGTTGCTTGTATTTAAATTTGTGTTTTAATAATGAAAAATACAACTTTCGAGCCTGATAAAAAAATATCCGAATGATTTTCCCTTCACATAAAAGAGCCGTAAGAGAATTTTGATTTTGATATCTACGACCTCTTTTACTACTACTTATAATAAGAATTTTATAATAATAGTGCTATTACCTCTTGTTCTGGGAACCACCGCAGTGCAGAAGCGTAGGCGTCTCCACTCAACTGACATTTTAGCAAACTAGATAGAGACAACGTTAGCGGTTGCTCGACCAACACGAAGTAGTTTTCTGACATACCTGTAAATAATGTTTTTATGAAATATTGCTTTTATTAGTATATTTTCTAGTATCAAATATTGTTATAATCAATAGATTATATAGTCGATTGATGCGAAGACGTTTTCGTACACGTATAAAAAATTTTTGATGTATGAATTTCCTCCAATTCATAGGTTTCAAAACTATTTTTATAGGAATCAAGCAATAGGTTAGTTGACTCATATCTAATTTCCCATCCCATCCCAAATAAACATAACCTTCAGTTTTTGGCTTATTGCAAATTTAAATGATTGCATATTTTCCGGTATCTACGGATCAAAAAATATTATAAAAAGTTACCAAAGTCACTAAGATCTTACCGAAAGAATGCATGTAACATGGATGTATGTACCACCGTGGTATGACGGTAGCAACAATTTGTGCAGATTCAAACATATCACCTGAAATGTAAGAAAAATAGAAGATACATTTAAAGGGCTCTTAATCACAAAAGCAGTAAATTCGTGCAAGCGTTTCCTTATAGTACATTTAATATTTATATACATAGTTAAATTGTGGACAAAATATATTTAATTTTTCAACATATTGTAATTGTATCATTCCAAATACTGGTACACAATTCTTTAAACCTAAGAATTACTATGTTTTTAGTAGTTAATTATACATTTTGGACGAAAGAAACCCCTTCATAATAGTTTAGTAAGTTTAAGTTAAGAAAATAAATACGCGAACAAAGTACGTATACAGAAATAAGATTACCTTAAAATGAATGACGTGCTATTAATATTTTTTGCACGATATAAATAAATGTAACAAGTTTCATTACACTTTGCAGGCTTTTTGCGGTCTGTTATACGTTTAAGGTCAATGTTAAGATATTATATTTTAATTTTTATAGCTTTTTGGTATAATCCTTACTTAATTATTTTATATTGTAAATGCGGAAGTAACTCTGTCTGTTTGTCTGCCTGTAGGTACGTCTGTCTCTTCTTCACGCTTATGCCTTAAACCATTACGACGATTTTGATGAAAATTTGTGCAGACTTCTTAAAAATCCTAGAAAGGATAAAATATAGCCTTTATCCTGGAAAGCCGATGGAATCAGGAAAGACCTAATTACTTAAAATTAAATTAAGCTAAGTTTATGGATGTAGTTTTGGGAATTAAGGAGCATTTGGTTGACAAACTTAATATTACACTCATGGTATTCCTTAAATCTTTATAATTCATAAGTAGTGGTAAAATACAGTAATCTTTAATAAAGTAAATAGTAGAAAAACAAACCGTTACCTTTTTCAGTGAATGGGAATTTGACCACTAACAGCTTTAGCCTGCCCCTGACTACGTGCATACCAACATTGTAAACGTCACCTGGAAAAGGATCAGATCTTCATCAATGATAACTTTAGGGAACGATACGGCTGACATAATTCAATAGCTTTAAGTCCCGAATAAATTAAGATTAAAAAATAATTATTATTAAGTGATCAGCCTGTGATGAGTAATTGATTCAAAAGCGATACAATATCAGTCAGATATCAGTATCTTAGGCAATCTAGCGATTGTGAAATCATATTAACTTACTGGGGGTCCCGATTTTGGAAAATAAGCAAATAATTAATAAAAAAAAATAATTTAAGTTCTTCAATTTCATTCATCATTTTAAATATAATGTTTATCCTAGATAACTTAAACGTTTATAAATAGCCACCAGAGTAGCCCAGAATTTAATACTTACTTACTAGCTGGCGCGATGACCCCAAAGTGGATCTTGGCCTCCGACAATAAATGACGCCACTGTTCTCTACAGAATTTAATACATGTTTAAATACTCACCATTAGAATCTACGTGTGGGTGAGCCGTGTGTGTCACTAAAACTGAGTTCATTAAGTTCCTTCGGTCCATTGTCTCTAATGTCACGGGATCTATCCTGCAATTTTATAAAGTTTCATTGAACACTGAATGTTATCATGAACATAAATACGCATAATTTCTTCTATGACTCATTTTATCCTCTTTGTTCACAATTAGTATACGATTATCTTAATCAGCACCAAATCAAGATATGATTCAATGTCCTTTTTTCTTTTTGATGGCATACTTATACATGGATGTTAGAGAATATGTAATCCTTTAAAATGTATTTTTTATTTATACCAAGCATTTAATTGCGTCGAAAATTACACATACAATGTAACACAATTAATTGCCATGTAACGTATTATTTTTAGTTAACCTATTATAATTTTATAGTTTCATCGTTGAAAATCATTTCCAATTAAAAGCATGTATTTCATAGGTGTGTGAATTGGAATTGACATCCTTCAAGGTCCATTGTAATGGGTCTACTGTTATTATTATTTTATAATACTGTTAAATTTATTTTAAAAATATTTAGGTAGTACGGATTCAGTTTGTACTAGTATAGTATTATATTATCTGTGGTTTGAACACTTCATTGATTTGTAATGTAAGTAGATACGATAATAATATTGACAAAGTAAATATTACTTACACTATCTAATTGGTTCACGGTGGGGATTTTATTGTAAAATTCAGTTGAAATGAGAATTATCCCCACAAATATGTATTACCAATACTCCTTTTACAACGTCCAGAGATGCTATTTTAGACACTAAATAAAACTGTTCCCTTCTCATGGTTTAGTGTATTATAACTTTTGGTTCATTATTCGAGCATAGTAACAGCCTAAAGCTAATGTACAATACTGAACCGATTCTATAGCGACACCAATCTTTTATACCATTTGCCATCACTCCTTTTTATCATCTACCTTCACAGTAAATATAATTCTTAATGTTGTACTATATTCCGTAGATATAATTATTAATGTTACATATGGATGTACCTACCTGTACATAAGTGGAACCTCGGTGAGCGCATACATTTCGTTCCCAAACGGATAGACTGATATAACGGCATTGTCTGTGAAGTGGTCGGCTATATTGAATACACTGGAGAATCTGGAATTGAGGTATAAAAATGATCGTAAAAACATTCATAATTTTTTACAGTGTATAACTTTCTTATTAAGTGAGTGAATTTTTAATTCGCGGTTCAAGGCGGATTGTGCTCACAAAATCATACAACAACAATCAACAATATAACATTAAACACAATATTCATTTGACACATTATTAAAAAATATAATTTAAGATACTTAATTATGATAATTATAAGGTAAGCTGCAGCTTGTAATACAATGCATACTATATTTAATTGGACTTTGAAGAATTTAATTGTTACCAAAAACTCAAACAATTCAAATAATAGTAATAAATAGAAAGTTGAAATTATATTCTTCTCGTTATTCCCTGTTATCATAAAATTTATATGTTTTATATTTTTGGGTATACCCACCGCAAATATAAGCCGTCATATCATAAAAGCACGCTACATTAAACATTAATCCTTCACCAATTATTGATTTAATCACGCCATTATCTCACGCACACATCAGAGAATTATAATGCAGATTGTGAGAAATTTTGCTAAAATTAGATTTTAACCCTTGGACTTTCAATTCGGTTGCTATCATCGCATTTGTTGAAGATAGTCATGTACATATTTTATGTGAATTATATACAATTGATAACTGATTAAATTGTATGTTTTGCAATATTTTTATCAACTTCTGATTGTTGATATGAAAAATGTTGAATATTAATTAAGTATCTTTTTTAACTTGTAAGTTTTTTAATTTGAATTTTTCTAATCGAAATTAAACTTGAGAAAAAATTTCTAATACAAATATTATTTCCAATAATCATATCTGTGACTAACACTCATTCATTTTGTGATAGGGCATTTTTTTTTGCAAAATGAACAGTTTTGATTTCTGGCTCGACAAATAATTTTTTTATAAATCCAATGATGCCGTTTTTATTTTGGCCAAACTCTGCCTCAAGACTCCTTTCAGCATTTTTTGATTTTCCTCGTAGTTGAGGAATTGGAGGAATTTTGATCCCACTATAAAAAATAAAAAAAAAAATATATTTACTTGTCAAAAATAGTCCGGCACGGGTCCGGAACAGCCTTGGTCGCAAACTCGGGGACCACGATGCAGTTGGCGGATTGGTTTCTCTTGTACGTGTTGGACGTAAGGAAGCGGCACTGGTATGTCACGTGACCATCGTAAATGGCGAATCTGGAAAACGCATGTCAATTGTTAGAATGGACAATGTAAATATGAAGTAACTAGCTTAATAAGAAACAGTTGTTCCAGTAGATCTCAAGTTATAAGTGTTGTAACAAACACGTCTTTGTTTTTTAGATATAGATGTCTAGACTGACTGATGACTGAAGTTAAAATATTAATTGTTGACCATATTATAATCAAATTCATTGTAACACAAAAGGTTCGAAATAGAATGTTGAAGTTATATGAATGGAATTATGTTTGAATTATGAGAATACTCATTTTACACTATTTTTATTGAAATATATCATATATTTAAAAGTAAAGGTAAACAGAGATTTTTTATTTGTCATAACATCATTTTTGTCACTTGTAAATGCGTTAAATACCAATAATACAAATTACTTTTAAATCGTCATGTGTAAATTAATTAATTTATAAATATTGATATTAAAGTAGAATTGAGACGTAAAAATGTGATTTTCTCCAAATAAAAATGATATACAATTCCATCAAGAAATGACATTGCAAAGTATTAACTATACTTGTAAATGTAAGGAAGTCGCACGTATTTTTGTTAAAAGTTAAATTTTAGCTATAATTTAAATAGTCTTAATATATTATTTAATAATTGTTTTTCACATCTATTTCCAGAAACGTTGGTAGATATAATAATGAACTTTTATAATAAATTGTTTTTGCTTTAGTTTTTGTACGATATACTTAAATACACAAAGAGTGAAAATTATGGTTTTTATATTGATTTTAAAACATAGTGATGTTCTCATCTCTTCGCAGACGTCATTTAACAAAATTATCGATAATTTAAATATATGGAATTAAAATTAAATCTTTCACTTGAATTAGTCTTCTTTTTAATTGACATAATTTATATTTTTATATTCAGATCATAATAACCTTTATTAAGTACAAATACTTTTTAGGTTTTTTTATACTTGAAAAAATAGTTACGTTTTCATGACATTTAATAAAATATATTCTCAATAATAATTTACATCTTATAAAATATAAACATAGTATACCTATGTAAGAGCGCGGCTCCATCGAAAATGTGTCGGTATTCTGAATCGCCCACTTTGAACCGCCCTGGACCATTCCTTAGAAGATTTCCTCGGATCCATGATGGGATTTCACCTTAAAAGTAAAACACAACATATCACTGAGTAAAGTTTAAAAAAGTTGAGTTAAATTTTTAAGTTAAAACCTAAAACTTTAACTTAACTTTTTAAGTCTTAAGTTTTCATAAGTTTATTTGTAAAAGAAAACACTTCACCAAGTTTCACTAATAATAATATCACTTTTTCACAATATGCTTAATGCAATATGCTTTCGGACATCGTCTTCCCAAATTACTGAAGATGTTCTTCAAAGCGGTTTAATATTATAAATATTAAAAAAAAACAAAAATTCGTAGTGGACGTTGTTGAAGTGTTTTATACAATAAATTAAGATGTAGTTCCGTCAAGAGGTATCAATACAAACTATAAATTATCTGCCAAATACGTAGAAAGTAAAACCACGCTATCAAACACATCCACGCATCAACACATTAGCTCAGTAGTATCATATTCAAGTATCATAATTATGTATTATGAAGCCTCAAAGAATATAAAGGAAAATAGTTATGCCCCGCATTTTCACTCGCTTAAGTTTCTAAGCTTAAGTAGCAAAGGTTATGTATTTTTTAAAGATAACGATCAGACAAAATTTGGTAATGTTTGAAAACATTATTTCAGTGGTGATGCTCAAAATTGCAATTGTCAGAGTTACCGGACGTTTAGCGTTATCGAAGAGATATACTAGGGTTTAAGTGACTCAAAAACCGGAGAAGCGTAATGTTAGATTAAAAGCCTTCTTAATTTATCTACCTAACATAACATTCAAATAAGATATACAAACAATTTTTTTTTTTAATTTCTATTTTCTTTTGGGCTGAATAGGTTTCACAGCCTTATATGCCCGGCCATGGGCCTTACATTGGGATCGATCAGGTATCTAACTTAAGACCTCTCTATTAAAGTGTATACAAAGATGTAAACAAAGATACATATCGAATATCCCATTGTTATACTGGCGAAGTTTGGATAATTTTAAAATTTTGCCACTTAAACTGTAACGACGTTGAGGCAACCGAGAGTATTGCAAATTTATAGTTAAGAAAAGAAAAAAGACAACACCTAGAATCCGAGTTAAATAATATTGAATAGATCTTAGATGGTTCTTAAAGGAGGCTTCATAACAAATGTTTTTTTTTTGATAATCAAATTAAAGGTTGTCAATAGCTGTCACCAAAAACAACGGTGGACTGGTACAAGGCATTAAAAAAATTCATAATTATATTAAAATTAATGTAAAATACATAGGATATTTTTTTACAATCGTAATGATTTAAACCTTTGTACAAAATAATTAATAGCTTTCGCCCTTGAAATATTCTTTGATTTATTTTCGTTCCATTTATAAGCTTATAAAACAAAATTGGATATTGGTTTTATATTTATAGTAACAGCGTTGTTAATTCTGCCTTCGGATGTATATTTATAGAGCATTCAATTTAAAATAGCATTTTTTTTTGCAAAACATGTAAAATATTTTTTAATGAGGAAATGATATTATATTAATAGCTGCTTGATTAAAAATAAGGTAACAAAGTTAAATTAAAAGGGTTCTAAATATATCACTATTTATAAAAAAAACAGTAAACATTTACAAAAAAATATTCTCTCTATAACTTTTGTAATTTATTATTATCATTTCATCTTAAAAATTATTATTCACAATTTATTTACTATAAATTATTGTTTATAACTAAAAATTAAACACAATTTTAAATCTAACTTTTCCCAATATGAACCAAAAATATCTAAAATCTCAATAAAAGCTAATAAAAAAATATAGAAATTACCTTCAATAGTTCCATCGGTAGGTTCCAAGATCTCCTCTTCGCAGGACCGCAACAGAATACTAAAATCATACGTGTGCTGCGTCATGTTCACACCACCAGCACCACGGTGTTGCAAGTGCACACAACTGCACCGATTTCGGGCATGAAAGCCATATTATAAAGAATGCCTGGACCTAGCTCAGCGCGATAACAAACCGAGTTCCGTATACATTGTCATTGTTATAAGTATTGCTAAACCTGATTGAAAAACGGTTCGTCGTTTTTTTATTCACGGATTTACGTGTGTAAATATCTGTTGGGAACTGAAGATTTTATAACGCAATTAAATGTCGATCTCTTATTTAATTTAATTACGACCCAGTTTCGACATTCACACCGCAAGGTATAGTATTGACTGAGCATGACAGCATTAATTAACGCCGTACAGTTCAAAGCATATTTTCATTGATACTTTTACACAAATTGTTTGGTAACTGTTTTCTTAAATAAAACTCCTTTCTCATAGATTACACTACACTTTCTCTGCTTAATCTGTAATCTTGTAATAAATGACTCCGATCGATTAGAAACGACGTTGCTAAGCAATTAATTCAAATATTATATCGAAGTTTGATAAATTACTTAAGAAGGAACAAAAATTAAAAAATAAGAATTAACAGGTTTTAAATGACCTCTTACTTGACTCCTAAAAATTGTTTTTACACATAACCTACAGCAATGGAACCACCGTTTTTATAACAATAGAAGCGATAATATAATAATAAATAACGTTCGGTTAAGTAATCTTCGAAGTTCGTATTTAGAATTACAAATATTTTTTTGTATATTAATACAAATATATTAATAAGATGGAAACAGTATAAACAAAACTCATATAAAACAAAAACTTACGGTATAATAGGTGAATGATTCGAATTTCCATTTATCTGTATATCAACAACATATTTATTTATAAATGAATGGTTGTTAGGTAATTAAAATATTTTTTGCACCATAGAACAATACGACAATTCTCACTTTTATGCCGCAGAAGAACGTAGGAATTTACGGATCGATGGATGTTAAATTATTTCAGCCATTATATTGTGATAGAGATTCATGATTTCACGATTAATTACAATTATTATCAAGATGTGTGTGAATCGTAGAAATATCTGAATAATCAGGATATTTCATATAATATATTATTATCATTATATAATTGATACATTTATTTTAGAAATAAGAAACACACTCGGTCAACACCAGGGTGTATGTACTCAGATGAAAAACAAGTCCAGATTTACGAAAGATAAATAAAAAAAAACAATAAATTTGATAATAATTAATCGTATGAAAGAAAAATTAAATTAAATATCAGAACTGAACCCAAGAAAGGTTACAAAGATAAATATATCGCTAAGTGTTAAAAAGATAAACAAAAATAATTATGATCAAGCAATGCAGTCTGTTATCTTCATCCAGGCACTGTGAAGGTATCGCTAGAATAAAAAGCAATATTTATTAAGAACTAGCGTTTTCCGCGCGACTTCGCTCCCGTAGCAATAGCCTATGAGAAGCGGTTTTCTAATGGTGAAAGAAGTTTTGAGATTATTTATGTGTAAAAATATTACAAAAACACAATTAATGCTTCCTCTTTAGTTTAGTATAGATATCACGATAATTTTATGTTTGGATTCCGAATTTAAGGAAAACTTCTTGTAATTAAAAAGATCAAGTACAATTCCTTAAAAAAACTTTATTAATGTTGTTAAACTATTTTTTGCTTCTAATGTTATGACGTCAAAAAATGTGTTATGACTTATGACGTATTTAATGAATCCAAAGTGGATTTAAATGCGTCAATAAAATATATTTTATATTATGCCTTAAGATTAATTCGTGGATTAAGAAAACGGTTTATTAAGTACAGTTTCTTTGAAAATGTCTTAATTAAACTTTAATATATCCAATAAGGATTTATAAAAACATTATTATACGTCTAAAGAGCTGATAATACAATATCAAGAAATAATAATCTATCGTCATTATCGATATTTAGCCTCAGCATTAAATTATCCTTATATACCCCCCACAACACCGAAATTAGCAAAACAATCAATCAATAGAAATAATATAGCAATCAGCAAATATTTAACAACAAAGTACTATGGGCGCAGTGGGTACAGGAGGGCATGGGTTCGATCCCCACGAGTAGAAAATGATTGTGTGACGAACATTGTAATGAACCTTTCTGGGTGTAAATTTATCTGTAGTATGTATGTATTCACAAAAAAAATATGTTTAAATATGTCTATCAGTTATCTAGATTCCATAGCACAAGCTTTGCTTTGTTTGGGACTAGATGGCGTGGTATTAAATGTCCAAGAAAATTAATTATTATCATTATTATAGTTTGAAAAATTATGATATGTACGAAATGTATATTAAATTTTTAATTCAATTTGGCAACACTTATCCGACTGTTCACGAGTACTTACTAGATGTAAGATTTTTCACTTTTCTATTTTTTTTATTTCGTAAAAACCTTAACTATTAATGATGATTACAAAAAAAAGAAATAAAAATTATTTTTTTATAAATTGGAAACGCTATAAGCTCTTTCCAAGGTCTTTAAAACACTTTACAACTAAAGATGAGGCACAAGGATGTTTTTCCCACATACCCAATATTATATTATAAACACAACATCAAATGAATTGGCCAGGTAATTCTAACAGTTTTTGAATATTACACAAGCACCAAACCATATTCTTGTTTAAAAACAGCAAATGTTCGTATTAGTGTATTACATGATTCATTATAACACACTGACCCATTTCTGAGATACTACCTGGCTCTACTACGTCGGGACCTAAACATGCCTAAACTCATTTGTCTCCTACGCCCTCCTTAAACCAGCTTTATTTACCGCAACATTTACCGTAACAAGTACCGTAACATTCTCAAATTTTCAGTTTATCGAACAAAGATAAAAGTCCACTTGAAAGATTCAATTACCCAAAAGCAAAAATGAGAATAAAAAAGGCTTTTGATAGGAACATTATAGATAACATTCATGTTTTTTTGGCCGGATTTTGCAAAAGTTGGCTGAACTGACTAAGTTATTGACTAATGGTAAAACGAACGGAATTACACTCTTTGTTCCTTAATTCCATTCGATAAAACCGGTGCTACATAAGAAAGAGAAAGAGGATCGAAGACTTAACTTGCTCAGCAGGGCAAAGTCACACCTAAATGTAGTTAGATATTAACAAATCTCGCAATTAATCAATTTGTATATATTTTGTAGCTGCCCCCGAAATTGTGGAAATAATCATTCAAATTTAATTCATTGAATGCTATTTCTTTCATAAAATTAACAAAGTATAATTTTTGTCAATTTTGGTTAGATTTTTCCTGTTTTTAAACATATAGTTTTATGTATATCTAATCTTTAATATTTTCCTAACATACACTTCCAATTCAGGGCAAAAAAACACGGTTCACTTGAAATAAATACTTTTGTATGAGACAAAAGTATTTATTGTTATAAATAATTAATACAAACCAGACATGAGACATGTAAATAAATCAGTAAATGTTGTCCTCCAATAAATTTTCCCTATCTCTTGAAGTACATGGCATCCAAAACAAAGGAAACTCTACCTACCTACAGTTCGAAGTGCAATAGGCACATTTGGGTTGTTGATTTTCCTCATACATATCGTATTAAATCCAACGATTTGCTGTATCTGATACGTGACCATTTATTGCAGTACAATGCCGAGATTGCCATCTTATTAAGTGTGAATGTCATGCAAATTATTTGTACAGTTTTGAGTTTTCGTATCGTAACTAAAATCGTTATAACAGACACTTCCGGCATGAAAATACATCGGTATACATCCTGTATTATGAGACTTAAAAAAATTCACGATGAAGGTTAAGTTTATGTTCTCACCTTATATTCGAACAATTGTTCAAATGTTTTTGCGATAAATATCCAAAATGTATAAAAGTAAACTAAAACTTTTTCCCACCACGTAAGCTTTCTGTCCCTACAATATTTGATAGCTACAGCCGAAATAATAATATGTCAAAAGCAAGACAATACAATTCTTGGACCATCCCACTGATATTATAAATTCGGTGGGTGTTTGTTACTCTTTCACGCAAAAACTAGTGATCCGATTATAATGAAACTTGGTAGGTAAGGGTTCAGGATGACTACTTTTTCGTAAAAAAAATAATTCGCGAATATTATCATTAATTGAAGTTCATTGATGTCTTTTAAAATAAAAAAAAAAATTGTAAATGGGTTTTTTGTTAAAATAAATATTTTACGAAGCTTCTAACGTCGTAAAAATGTTATACTCCGAGACGATGTTAGATTATTCTTCCAGTCCGTTATGTACGTTAACATTACCTGTGATACAACAAAAGTTAAAAAAACTAGGATCGCAGGACCGCTGAGATATTTAATTACTTAAGTTTTTCTATTATTTTCTATGGAAATAGGGTTGACCAAAATCACAATCACACTGCGCGCGCCTCTACAAAATACAGAAATCTGTAGCCTACGCGAGCGAAACCGCGGGCGGAAAGTTAGAAAATATAAATGTGCTCTTTGGCAACGAAAAGGTTGGAAAGCCTTGCACTAGTATAAAATGATTAATCCAATGTGCTAGCATTATTTTAAAATGTTCTTCTAACAAAAAAGCATTCGCGTCACTTATAATGTTTTATTTATAGGTCGTGGATTACGGAAATACTATTAATAATGAATGTTTATTTTCCATTTTGATCGAGGCTGGGTTGAGTTCTTCTTTCCAAAAGGTGACTACGTACGTCATTGTCATTATTTCAAGAAGCGTTCAGTAAGCGTTCAAGGCTACTTCAAGACATTTCCAGCATCTATAGTACCACTCTGTAACTCCCGGCTTCAAGTATTATTAATTGGTAATATGTATAAATAACCTAAACCGATGCTTCGAGAATTTTTATGTTATGTGGCATATCTTCTTAAGAGTGAATTTAAGATGACCACTCTAACATTAATGTGGAGATGAACAAGAAATTGTTTAAGACGGATTAGCTAAAGGATAAGGAGATTCGACGCTATGCAGTAATTTAAACGAATAGTTAAATAAAATGTAAGTAATATTTATAATTTAATTGATAGATTTTATTGTGATTTCTTGGTGGAAATGCATTTTAAGTATTGAATTAAAGATTTTTTACACTTTTTCCACTATATTTTATTAGAAAACTTTATTTAATTACAACCAGTTCCGAAAATTCATCATCAGGTAATATTAATAAGAAATAAAAACTAGTATTGATGTCATTATATTATAATCACGTTTTGTTAGGTTCTATGACCTTGATATTTTTAGAATTTCAACGGTTTTTCAAAGTGAGATGGAAAATAATATACACCTTTTCACGTCAGTGACTGTTAGCTTTTACGAATAATAAATTTAATTAATTTATTGTGTCCAGTCACTGATGACCCCAACAAAGCATAAATACAAAATAATCAATGTTTACATTACATGAAGCTTATCGGCATATATTTTAATAACATTTAATGCTGTTCTTTTAACATCTGTTTCAATAATTTTTTTATATCACTTGTTCAACAATTAATATTTCTTGATAAATAATAAATGATTTATTAAAAATATTAATAACATTTTTAATTACTGTTATCAACCTTTCAAGTATCTTTTTAAAAATAATTGCTTATATACAAAAGTTACATTAAAAAAAATATATTCCTAAATAGGTCAAAAGCAATATAGGTAACTAATGTTTGAAATATATGTATACAATAATTACAAAAGAAACAACATAAGGATAGCTGAGCGATCTGGTATATTTTAAATTGATTGCCAAAAAATGTTAATCAACAATTTCCTTTTTTGAATAAACGAGCAAGTGTGAGTCGGTTTGTGTGGAAAAAGGTTCCGAGTTTCAAAGCAAAATAGACTCATTAATTACTTATATTACACAGTAATATATGTAGTATAGCAAGCAATGGGGACAGTTGCACCCCTCCCCTTCTGAATAACTCTACTCAAAATTAACCATTTATTTATTTTCTATATGATCTCGTTCCCCTTGTCCCATCGGCTGGCAACTCCCTTGGATTAAACATGTACAAGCTTGGCTTTTGAGAAATTTTGAAAATGATGTACAATACGAAATCATATTTACAGTACGTACCTATCTGTTGTTACTATACTATCGAAATTCCCCTGCTTGTTTTTTACATACTTAAATAATGTTTTCGTAGTACGTATACGTGAAAGAATAAAACATAAATAAAATAGTTCTTTTCTGAAGGATTAATGAAATTTATTGCACGTAATCCTTTCAAATAGTCTCCGAATAAGACATATGTAACCTACAGAAGGACGGATAGTGAGAGACGGAAATTATAAATTAAAATCACTTTAAAGCTTTAAATATTAATTTACTTCTATATACTGGATAATATTTATAGCAAATCATCCGAAAATTATTCTCATATTGTTATCTCGGATCTTAACATAAACGATTTGAAAGCTTTGAAGCTATTCAATTTAATTTTAACAACATATAATTTATTTGTCATGTTCTCTCCCCCGAAAATGTTATTGAAAACTGTAGAAATTACTGTGTTATTTTTACTAAATTATATTCCCTATAAAATAGGGCTAACCACAATATTAAAAGAGAGTTGAGGTTTGAAATGAATTGAAAATTTAAATATTATAGATTAATAAAAGTCAACAAAGTTATTATATAACTTGCAAAAAAGGTGACCTTATGTCTACAGAGCCATCTTGAATCTTGTAGTCCATTGAAGAATTACGTTTTTCAGAGGACCACAAACTTTGACTTAACTTTACACTAATAACTAGCTATTAAGCCCACGCACTAAGCCCAAAAAATTAAAATTTAATGAACAGACTGACTTATAGTTTTAAGTTTCAAACTCTTTATTTGCCCAATACATACAACAGAAAATATAAAGCAGATACTATGCTTTAAATGATTGTACAATGAAGAATGTTAACAAATTTTGATTTTTAGCTTTTCATATTATTTTTTTAACTAAAAAATACTGTTGAAAAAATTATTTTGTTACGTCAATTAGTTTTTGATTTATAAGCAAAACAAATCGTAACCGCCCGACGCGGCGATTGCGGCGGTGTGACGTCATAAAACAGACAGCTCATGCGCTCGCTATAGCGCTTCCCACACGTATTATAGTTGCTGCGAAGTAGCGCGGCCCGCGCGGCGTCTGTTTTGTGACGTCACAAGCGGTCAAGTGACTTTAGCGGAACTCGAAAGTTTAAAAGCTTATAAAATGAAAACCACTTGGTATTTTTGACTGCAACAAAAAACAGTGTATTTGTATAAGTACAAGCTATACTGTAACAAACTTTCAACCTATTTGGCATACCTAGTAACATTCTCTATTAGGCGGACTTATCATTTAGGAGTGATTTCTGCCAGGCAACCTAAGGCGTAGAATAAGCAAAATAATCATAAGAGATAAACGAAAAGATGAAAAAACATATGTCAATATAGCAATTTATAAGTAAGTAACCGAAAAGTGACTAGATGGTTGGACTGAATGCACCGAGGAGAAAATATTATTAGCAAAAAGTCAGCATTCGAATACATAACTCAAAATAATCAAGTTATTAAATGAGGAAAACGCGAGATATTTATAATTATAGGATATGTTTCGTAAAAATTAATATAAATTTACATAAATAAATGGGATATAAATAGCAACAGTAACAGCAGACATTGAGAAGCCATTTCCAAAAATATACTCTTTGTTATTGCGAACTCCATTTATAATTTAATAATACAGTTCAACTTTTCAAGGATTTCCTTTGTTTTGTTGTTAGTGAAAGACAGTTATGCATGTCGTGGAACCCGATCGAGGCCTAAAAATACGAATAAAGTAACAAAATATTAATTATATTTACATCGACTATAACCCTATAACACTTGGACAAGTCGTAATTATGTACTACTAATAAGTGATGACTCTGAGATGACCTATCAACATCTATACTTATATTATAAAGAGGTAAGATTTGATATTTAGTATGTTTGTATTGAATGGGGTTCGAAACTTCTGGACCGATTTGAAATATTCTTGTACCATTGGAATTATGGTATCATCATACATTATCTCTGATGAATATAGGCTATATAATATTGGAACGAAATTGGAATAATTATTAACGCGTGGAACAGAAGTATAATAAAAAGTGAAGTTGTGTCCCTCATTGGGAAACACTTCTTGGAAAATAGGACGGATGTTAAGAGCGTTTTACTGATCAGTTAATTCGGAGAACTTTTTTCTTTGTCTCCACCGGGAATGGAACCTAGGACATCTCACTTATAACGCATAACGCGCTAACCACTGTACCAATGAGGCACCTACATAATTATGGATCACATTATTTAATTAAACCTCCCAGTATATTTTCGCATTTCTCCTTCAAGTTTTTGATTCCGGTTTTCGAGATCTGGTTTTTCAAAAATGTTATGTTTTTTTGTTAAACGAGGTTTCGTTAGTCTTTATTTTGACAAGAATATAATAAAATCAAATTGTTTCCCTCTTTTCATTTAAAGATATTGGTTACCATAAAACAATAAACTCATTAGAGATTTGAAAACATTTCAAAATTATATTCACGAATATGTATTACTTATGTTCATTTAAGTGTTGGCTGAGCCATTTGATCGAATTAGTTTATAATTAAATTTAATATTTCAATAAAATTATAGATACAATTTTACTATTTTTAAGAACATGACATTGACATTGGCCATGTTTTATAATGCTTCATTATCCAATAGTATAAAAAGCATGACAAAACATATAAACATTAATAAAAAATTATTACTTCCGCCAGTATAAAAGTAATAATAAATAATATTTCTTCGTAATATCCATCCGTTAAAACATAATATTAATAACGTTATGGATCGAAATATGTTTAATATTTGAAACAAATTACATGACAATTAAACATTGTTAAGAATATGCAGTAATAATTTGACACTCGATAATATGTAAAGTAACAATGATACGTTGCCATAGTAATCATAATTATAATATTCATAATTTCTCACACGTAGAGCCTTCAGAACACTGCTCTTATTTTTGCTCAGAAATATAATAGTGTTAGTAGTTCTTATTACCTAAATTTTACGAATAATAGTTATTAAATCTTGGTTGTTTGGAAGTCATTGTCTATAATGTTTCTATTGAGTGGATTTCATTTTTCATTTTTTCATTTTAATATTCCCGGACATTTCACACAACGCCATCTAGTAACCAAACTAAGCAAAGTTTGTACTACATAAACATGCTTTTTTGTAAAACTATAGATAAATAAACATTACTTTTGTCATGTTGATAAATAAACACCCAGACGGTAGAGTCACAATGTTCATCACAACATAACTTTCTACTCGTGGGGATCGAACCCACACCCTCCGGTGCAATAGACCATATATCCACTGCGACAATCGGGTGGTCAAAAAATTTTCAATTTATTATTATTCAACGTGCTTATACTTCGCTTATAAAAATCAGAAAAAATTATAAACATTAAATTTGGAAATAATTTTAACAAGAAGTTTCTTATCTTGTACCTACATCCGCTGAGAGATATAACAATGAAACCGGTTTATTGTTTTGTGTTATTTTAAAGGTTGGCCGAGAATATTCTGATACTTCTCTGATATTTTAATAAAAATAACCCCTGTAAAATATTTCTATATATACCTCGGTATATGTTTAAATTTGAATGCGTTGTTCCTTCGGAATTTTTATAAATAGAAAAGTTTATATTTAGGAATTTTTTTTTCTTAAAATCCATAATTTATCTTTTCCTATACATAGTTATATAATCATAAAGTTTATACAAGCCCATGACCTGAAGTACAAACCAAATCTTTACATTTCGATTCCATTCATTTGGCTACAGAACCCTAAACAAGGTGTTTCAATATTTAGATAAAATAGCTTAATATCAATAATACTTTTGACTTCTATTAATACCCAAAATTGTTTATTCAATCTTAAGCACCCTGCATTCCAAAATTACGTGTTTTCAAGTTTTTTCAAGGACAATATCGTAGTGATGTTAACACATTATTCAAATATTATTACGGTTATAGAAAGATTAAGTATTGATTTTGTGCAATATAGATTTAAATTACATTTTATTTTTATAGTGACAGTTTTCCAACGTGAAAGCGCTCTTGGATAAGTATTTCACGAAAACTTACGTCAGCACAGTCTTTCTTGATAAACCATTATAGAAACACAAAATCTATTATTTTATGCATTTGTCCAACGGAATACATAATGTTCATGTGCATTATACAGCCGAGTTACGAAAAACTGAGAAATTAAATATTTAAAAAAATAAAAAAAAAATTAAACCAGTTTTTGCACAGAAAAATAAGTATCATATTTATTTAATGAAAATATAGGTATTGTATAATACGCTGACTTTTTTTCACTTACTTTAAAAGCACAAAACCATGAATTAAAATAATAGTATCAAAGCTATTCGTTACCAGTTCCAAAGTCATGTAAACATACTGTATTCCAGCCTAGTTCATGAAATTAAAAAAAACACGTTATTTTGGAATGCGCCATCTTAAGGAGCTAGTAATAACAAAAGCGACCTTTCCTGTAGCAGTTATATTGGGGCAAATATTCCAATAGGTACTGTTTATAGAACTCCTACTTTATACCTTTAAATAGCGATCAAGGTTTTTCCGGATACATGTAAATATTATTCCTAGATGTTCCACAAAAAGCCATCTTGTACTAATCACACACCTTGTGAATGTCCTATGAAAACTACTTATCTGATATACGCACAACATTACGAAAAAAAGAAAAATAATAAATTTATTGTACTATTCATCGTTACAATGTCAACAATATCCCGTAACATGAGGACAAACTTTGCTGAAGAGAAGAATCATGAAAAGGAGTTATGGCTTTCAAGGGTGATAGGATTTAGACAAATTGAAAGATTATTTTAAAATTAAAACAAAACATTGCAATAAATATGTTTTAATTTACATGACCATTGACAACATAATCCAATCCTAACATCTGTAACACAATGAGTTCGCCTTTGTCAATTAATTGTAATAAAGAATTTTCTATCCTTCGACAACGAAAAATAACAATATAAAATCTGACTAAGATGAAAAGTATATGAGTGAATAAGATCTCAATATTGCTCAGGTATATAGGTATATAAAAGTGGTTAAGTTTTGGTGACATACACTATATTTTTTTATCTTCATGATTTAATTAAAATTAATACTATAAATGTCAACTTGAAAATCATTGCTTTAATTCCCCTCATTTTTTACGTTTAATATTTTAATGTGTATTTGTACTATTTTTAATACTGTACAAAATCTTGTTATTGACTATTTCTCCGGCAAGAACCACCCATGCAAGCACTTAGGCGCTGGCGAAGGAGTCTCAAACACAGCCCTCGCTAGTTCTATGAAGGTCTTCGCGTCTAACACTAGCATCCCCACCCGGCGTTCCTCGCTACCGAATACTAGTGCACAGAGTATAACACCGTCGTCCTCTTCCTAAAAATTTTAAAAATATAAACTACTACATGAGCTTCGCGGTTTTACCCGCGTATATATCCCGTTCCCGTAGGATTTTCGGGATAAAAACTATCGTTTGTTATTCCTGGGGTTTCAAAGAATCTCAAGAAATCAAAATTTAATTTAAATCGGTCCTGTAGTTTCGAAGCCTATTCAATACAAGAAACAAACATATCATTCCTCTTCATCATATTAGTATAGTATATCATGTCAAAGAAAAACGAACGAACGAAAGACTACTAAATATTTAAATTATTATCTTATTCAGCTAATTCTAGAACGTCGTAAAGGCAACATCTTGATTGGATACCATATTTAATTAGAATAGATGTCATGGATCTCACAGTTGAAAAGATATTACAATTTTTAATTTAAGAGTACCAAAACTTTCGTGAACTGACTGTAGTAGTCAAAAGAACAAAGAGTTAATTATATCTAGTATTTTTTCTTATACCTTTGCATTTGGTCGAGGAATAAATATTGGTTCACTGGGGTAACAATCATCGTCCCACCAAGTTGTTATTTCGCCGGTCTTAGTATCAACTTTAATTATCTGAAAAAAATCTCGCTTTAACTAAACCATATTTAAAATGCTATAAGTCATTATTTTAATGAATAATAACTTAATTTAAATCTATACATATAATAAAACAGTAGCCGAACCATTTCTGTACATTGAATATTTTTCAAAAAGAGTAATTGGTATGCAATATGTATGTTCTATAGATGCCAAAACCATGGTTAGAATTTTTTTTTTCTGTTTGTCTGTTTATCTGTTTGTCTGTTTGTCTGTTTATCTGTTTGTATGTGCGTCAATCACGTAAAAACCACTGGACAGTTTTTCATAAAATTTCATATGCTGATAGACCAATATTAGGTGCAACTTATAGGCTACATTTTATTTGAAAAAAATAATTTTAGGGGTGGTTCTCCATACATGTAAACGGAGGGTAAAAAAATAAATTCGCGAATACATCATTGACTGAGGTGTCATTAGATAGGTCTTTAAAAATGAAATAGAGGTTACTAAACGCGTTTTTTGTTAAATTATTTTTTTTTTTGAGATATACGCTTCTAAAGTCGTGAAAATGTCATACCACGTGACAATGTGAGATTTTGGTTGACTTACGGTCATGTCTTTTTTACTCTTAACGTGTAGATACGGTAAAAACACTCAATAAATTCTCAACAACTTAAAACAAATAACTAACTCTCCGCCCGCGGCTTCGCTCGCATGGGCAATTTTCTGTACTTTGAAGAGGCGCGCGCACTGTGAGATTTTGGTGAAACGTATTTCCATAGAAAATTATAAAAAACACTATAGACATGCGCATATATCAGCGGTCCTGCGACCGTAATTTTTTAAAACTTTTGTTGTGCGCCTCTAAAAAATACAGAAATGAGTAGCCCACGCGTGCGAATCCGCGGGCGGAAAGTTAACTAATAAATAAATAAATATTTATAAGATTAAAGATAATTTTTGTGATTTTATGTAATTTTTATTCTAATATAAATGGGCTTACAGAGCCTGGATGGTCTGCATCTACATCAGAGCTAATTGCGTAAAAATATCTGTACGGAAGACCTGGAACAAAGATCCTAAGTCAGATTAAAAAATTAAGCATTTTCTATAAAAAATCTCTGGCAGACTATACCCATGAAATAAAATCTTTCACAGATACATAAGCCATTGCAGAAAGAGAACAGATAAAAAGGGTTCGAATTTCGAACATTATCCATTAAAACTCTTTTATTGTGCTGTCTTATGGCGCATTTACTTTAGTCGATTAGGTCCGCATGCGAGATGCCGGAGAATTCTGTTATACAGCAGAACAGAATAATCGTCTTCACTGGCGAGGAGCTAGGTGGTCTTATCGACTGATATAAATGCGTCATTGTCTAATAAATAGGAATTATGTATACCCGATTGGCGCAGTGGATGCAGCAATGGTCTATCGCGCCAGAAGGTGTGGGTTCGATCCCCACTATTTTTGTAATTATCTACTGTCTGGGTGTTAATTTATCTATAGTATTTATGTATTTACAAAAAGATGTATGTTTAAGTATGTCTATCAGTTATCTAGTTGCCATAGTACAAGCTTTGCTTAGTTTGGGACTAGATAGCGTTGTGTTAAATCTCCAGGAATAATTATTAATTTTAATGACACATAACTCTTTTACTATACCGTTGCGTCTATTATAATGAATCCTCGGTGTTTCACAGCCTACATCAGCTAGCAGTTGTACGTCTATCTTGGTCATAGTGGGATGGGAGAGGTTCATCTCCAATCTTTTAGGTCTACCTCGGAACCATGCAGCATAGTCGGCGTTTGATTGCATCGTCTGCATATAAAAAGCGTATTTATTAAGTTTACTCTTATTGATTTTTTTTTAATTTTCGACTAGCTGTGCCGCGCAGTTTCACCAGCGTATACCTCCATTTCCATTTTTTTAATCAAATAAAATAGTTTTAGAAGTATTTTAAACATGGTTTATTATACATTATTTTACATTATTATTAACCCGATGTTTCGAGCACTTTACATAGACAAAAAATAATATTTTTTCATAACATAGGATAAATTAAATTTTTATTGCATTTATTCAATGTACAAATCTGAGATTCAAATATTATTCAAAGAAACAATTCTCTCATTATCATTGTAATAAAAACCGAAAATTACTCTGAAGGTTAAAATTAAAACATTCAATTATTTATTTTAATACTTTAAATATTTATAAACATTTCTTTTAAAATAAAGACTGGAAAGTTTTAGTTCGTTGAAATTGAATGAGATATCGAAGTTGGGTAAACAATTGAATCGGAGATAATTAAAAATATAATTATTGTGGCTATAACTCTGTGATAACTGTGGCTGAAAATAAACAATAACGTTAATAATAATTTATGAATAATTGCTTTTTACTGCTTAAATAGTATTTGATTGTTTGTTGTTGTATTACATTAGATGCTAGTAAATATTGTCACAGGAATGAACCTAGTACGTTTTCTTGTACGCTTCATCTACTGAAGTAATTATTATAACATAGTTTATGTGTATAAATAATAAATATTATAAATTGTATTTCTCTATATTATGTCCTAACAGAAACCCGAGTAGCTTTTGAAAAGAGCAACTACTCGAGTACCTTAACGGTTCTTCTCGGTAGAGTCAAATCGGTGGTAAATAAAAAATATTAATTATGTAAGTGTATATGACGCGACCAATTTGGAGAGTAAACGTTTTGACTTTGAAAAATGGGCTGTCAAAATATTGATTACTAGATCCAAATAACAAAATACGTATAGATTATCTAAGTATTATATTAAAAAGAGGTTTCATTTCATTCAATAAGAGTTAGCATTTGTGTTTTGTATGTATGTTTCACAAATACTAATGGACCGATTTCAAAATGTTTTTCATTAGGATGCATCTTCACTGAGTGATAAAGCTATAAAAGTATACTATGGAAACACAATCGCGCGAAACAACTTATAAATAATAATTATATCTCACCTCAATAGCATCCACGTACATCGCGTCAAGCATTTTGGCATCCTTGTACGCACAAAGATCGACAGTCAACTTCCCTTCGAGCTCAAAGCTATTGATAATATGCAGGAAGAACAAGGTTTCTGTTCTATAGCGCTTTACCTCTTCACCCGTTGTTCGACTTATTACAACTATGTGTGTCTGGAAATTTAGTAATGTCACGTTATATTATGTAGTTCCACCAATTTTATATTCATCTCTCTCTCCGTTAAGATTTTTAGTTATTGCTACTCAATAACAAAAAAAATCGGTTCAGATTTTCATGATATTAAGCACAAAAGTAACTTTGGTGCACACATTTTTTCGTCCTATCATCTAAAGCTCTAGCCAGGGGGTAGTAATATTATATCATTTTTATCTGTAGACTTTTCTTATCTTGGAAGTTTTTTATAAATTAAGTATCATTTTACCTTAAAGACCACGTATTTTAAAGGAAAGTGCGATATGATCGAAAAGTTGAACATATTCACAGTACAAGCTGATGCGCAAATGTTTATTTTTTCTTAAAAATACACTCTCTCAATCTGCCTACGATACACGCCGTCAATCAGGCCCCCTCTTCACAAAGACGAATCCGATGAAAAAATTTAAACCCGGAATAATATTCATATAAATTTCGACGGAAAGCCTTCTTCCAGCCCGAATGAAATTTGTAAATATGGTCCCAGGACGTCCACTATAGCTTAAAAAACAACTTCAATACAGATAAAATATGTGACAAAGCAAGAGTATCCACCTCATAGTCGGGAAACCACTTCAAGCTCAGTATGAGAGGCTGGTTCGTGAGCTGATTGCGCGCCATGGTGAATAACGACACTGTCAGCGGCTGCTCTAGTATCACGAAATAATTCTCTGTTATACCTGAGAAATATCATAAACATTATACGTAGGTTCTATTAAAATAATGTATAAACATTGATGTACTTTTTTTCCTATACAATTTCGTTTTATTACTACGTGAAATAATATTTATTTTTCATATTAAAATGTAGCATTAAAACGACAAAAAATCTTCATATTATCGACGAACTAATTTAAGTAAAACATAATATTATATGTACATATTTAAAAATATTAGTTTAGATGATAATATTAAAAGTGAATGAATAATGAAGATAAAATTATTCATATTTACCAAAAGTATGCATGTAAGCCGGATGAAATGGCCACCTTGGTGCCATACTTCCAACAACTTCAGCATTACAAAACATGTCACCTGAAACACTTGTTCTGAATACCCTACTCTAGATTTAAGATAATTTCGGTACCTCTATGCATGAGAGCTTAAAATATGACTAATAATTGCAAATATACTACGACAGAATGTTTAAAAATCGCGACAAAATCTTAATAATCGTGATTAAAGGTGCGCACTTGATTTTGCACAAATAAATATCATTCGACGTTAATATTATTCCAGTTTATCTCAAATTAATTCTGAGACAACGTACAATTTAAAAGTAAATTATATAATCTTCATAAACAGTAAAAACACCTAAGCCAAACAGTGAGCCAAAGGATAACAAGTAAATAATGACTTTTTAATAGTAACCTATCAGAAACATCACAATCCTTCTTATTAACATCATTTCACATTAAATCATATTTTTGTTTATCATTCGTATCAGAGGCGTACGTATGTCCATAAATTAAAAATATGTAATTTGATGACCAATTAATACATTCAACCTCAAATACCACACAAGACATACCATTCTCTCTAAAAGGAAACTTGACCACCACGTGCCGTATCCTCCCCGAGACCACACTCATGCCTACGTTGTAAACGTCGCCTGTGAAAAAGTATGAGCAAATATGTGAAAGAGTGTAAAGAATAACAAGGCGTTTTGAATTGAAACAAATATGTTCTTTCTCCTAAAAATATTATTAAGATATTTATTTTATTTAAAAATGGAGTGGCGGTCAAATGTCTACTTATTGCACATAAAAAATAAATACTTAGGCATAAGATATCTAATCACTACAGTGATAACACTGACAGACCCTGCATACGTGATTAAAAAAAAAAACAAATATAGACGGAACTATATATTTGAATTAATTTAGTGTCTAAGTATTGTTATCTGGATCATCAGGACTTCACAAGTACACGGTCCGCCTCTTTATACGTGAAGTGTTTTTAAATAGTTGATAGGATCATACCATTTGGCATGACATGTGGATGTGACGTATGGTTGATCAAAGCTACTCGGTCCATGAGATTCACCCTTTCCAGAGTCTCTAGAGATGTAGGTTCTATCCTGAAAGATGGAGATGCAGTCATAGTATTTAAAAATATTATTATTTATTACACATATTATAAGCTTTATTTACTTATGCGTATGAACTTGTGTGAACCATCGTACAAACACAGTACCTATAGTATTATATTATCTGTGACAGTACCAACATACGAATTAAATAATATAGTTTAATATTCCACTCAATAGATGGCGCTATACAAAAAATAAAAGGCGACCATTATGGTCTTTTTATGAATGTTTTAAATATGTTTTTTTAATTACCTGTGAATAACTGGACCTTCTGTAAACGCATATATTTCGTCACCAAACGGATAAACAGATATATTAGCGTTGTCTGATATCGATTCTGCTGGATTAAACATAGCGGAAACTCTGAAAAATATAATGCATTTAAATTAAGGAAATGCATTATATCAATGATTGCATTCGTGTATGAGAAACTTATTTAGTCAGTATACAGAATCTGGTGATATTAGGGTGATTTTTTTTTGTGGAAATTGGCCTCATAGGTTCCGGATTTATCCACTATTTATAATACTCGATGAGCTCCACGATTTCACCCGCGCACATATCCAGTCCCTATAGGATTTTGGAGATAAAAACTCATATGTCATTCCCGAGGTATCAATCTAGCCACTACATAAACTCTATTTCCTCTTTATTATATTAGTATACATAAAATAAAATTGATTGCCTCGTTGGTCTGGTGGCTGCATCTTGGACTACAGATGGAGAGGTCTCGGGTTCTATTCCCGGGTGGGGCCATAGAAAAATGTTATTGAGATTTTTCAGAAAAAATCTTAATAGCAGCCCTAAGTTTGGAAGTTGGCGGTGTTGGAATACCCCAGCGCCTCGGAGAGCACGTAAAGCCGTGGATCCCGCGCCATCTTTCTCCGGTTGTGTGAGTCTGCCGTCAAATCGGGTTATGAGAGTGAAGGAATAGAGAGTGTACCTGTATTCGCGCGTACACTTGTGCACTATAATATCTCCTGTGTACCTTGCTAATCTCTGTTGTTATTAGCTCTGCTGCCATGGCTGCTATCGGTCGGGGAGGCATTAGATAAAATAATTGTAAGTAGTTATGTCTACCTCCTACCTCACCTATCAAAGATGGTATGGCACGGGTCGGGCAAAGCTTGCGTGCCGAACTCCGTGACGACTATCCGCTGCGCCGCCTGGTTCTTCTTATACGTGCTGGAACGGAGAAAGCGGCATTGGTACGTCACTGCACCGTCGTTGATAGCAAATCTGAAAAATAAACTCAGTAGTTCTGCAAGTTAATTTAACTAAAATATTTCTAGAAAGGAAAACATTGGTACTTCATTGCACCGTCGTTGGTTGCAAATCTGAAATATAAAACCATCATTAGTTTTTCTTTGAATCTAAAAGTTAATTTAAAAGAAACTGAGGTTGACAAAGAGAGATATTGGCCCCGTCAATATTTTTGTTTGTTAGATTTAAAGAAAAACTAATAATGGATTTATTTTACGCATTTTCGGCGTTCAAAGCAACAACCACTTTCATCGATACTGCCTTAAAAATTGCAGTTTTAAATATGTTTTATTAATTTAAAAAAATACTCACTCTTCGTTTGTAATGATAAAAATTGGCATATAAAATAGTTTTATATAAATTCACCCATCTCTTTTTGATAAAAAATGCAATATAACTTATCAATCGACTAACTTTCAATACTTATATAGCACGAGATACTGAACTTTTTTTCTTTTAAGAATGACTCCTGAGTTTACCTGTGTAGAAGTGCTGAACTATCGAACAAGTGTTTAAAACGCATAGTACCCACATTCAGAGACCCGGGGCCATTTCTGAGCAGGGTCCCGCGTATCCAGGGCGGGACAAGACCTATAATAAAAAAGTAAACAGATCATTTAAGTGCATTACATATTAAAAAAAAATAAATTGAGATAAAAATGTATGTAAGATGTTTTAATGTTTGTTTATATGTTTTAAGAAATCCATTCTTGTTTTGGGAGTCTATAAAGCCTTTACACATCGACAGAGATGGAAGACGCCAATCGTTGCCAAGAAATTGAATCAAAACATTAAAAAGAAACAATAAAAGGTAAATGTGTTAACCAATAAGTTTGCCAACTTTCAAATTCTTCAGATCTTTTAAAGTCGTAACATTTTGTGAAAAATTGTGTCACATAATTATACATTTAAAATTATTAATAGTATAGTAATGTTTTAAAGACTAAAATGCACAAGAGAGTTGTAAAATAATATGATAAAAATAGAAATGAGATGTAAACAAATTTTATTTAACAAAACATTTACCTGTAATTTTTCCTGAAACAGGCTCCATAATTTCTTCCCCGCAAGACCGAAGCCATACATTTGAATCGCAATTCGGATACAATTTTCCTTTACCCTCCATCGCTTAGATGGATTGTAACTCAAAATCTAAAATAACAATTGTGTTATAAAATTCTGAACCTTTATTTTGCAGAAAACTATGTACCAACCCACTGAACTGATTTTAACAAATCAAAATATAATATTTTCAGATGTTTCACATTTAAATAGAAACAAATATTTTATTTTTTGCGTATTGTATGTTTAAATCAATAATGAATGTTGTAAATATTGTAAATTCCTATCTGTACATTCTTATCTTATTCAAGAAGAATAACACTCACATAACACTTATAATTGATAAATCACTACTAAATTCTTCTAAAAAAACTTAAGTGCGCGCTTTTTTATCCGCGTTTCCGAGGAAAACACAGACTGAACGAAAAGGGTGAACTATAAGGCACCACCCTATAACCTTCATGGAGGTTAATAGAGGTATGGCTAATATATCAGACCACGTTTTATATATAACATAAAAACTTGTGAATTTTAACACGCGACGAAATATTATCTCTTCCTCGTTTTCCACACATAAATATGATCCTAAATTAAACGAAGAAATCTTTTGGAATTTATTTCAATTTCGGCAGTAGATTTCCTTAGAGTAAAAAATAATATTTTATAAAAACAATATTTGCATCCCTTTATACACAATATAATGATTGAAATCATGTAACATTCTAAAACATTTATGGGACTTACCAAGACTTTTGTTTACGTATTTCGCGTCTGAAACGTCCTCACTGCCCCCGCGTGCACACGCTCGCTCGCCCGCCGTCCTCAACTGAAACAGAAGCAACATTGGACCATCTTTACATTTTTGCCCGTAACATTTACTATAAGCACTTTAATACTTAAGCTATTCAGTGATATAAGCTCGCTAGTTGTTTCCGTCACCTGTTCCTCTCCTTTTCTGCTTCTTTCAGCATATGCATATTTGTAACTAATCTGCTGTTATATGAATCCATACATATTGCGATGTTAATCTACGTCAAAGCCAATCTTCATTAAAGTGTTTTTGATCCCTTTTTTATTTCACATTGTAAATTAATATTTTATCTCGCGTTTCTACTGAAAATTGTAAAATAACAATCTTGAAAACGTAAACGTAACGATGGAAGTCAAAGTGCAAGTAAAAATAAAGTAAACATATAATTCATTGAATAGATTAGACATTAAAAAAACAATAACATATATAATAGTTAAATTCTGTAAAGAATATGTAACCAAGTAAAGTGCTCGTAATCATGTATTGATATTTTGGAATAACACCGTTATATTTCGAAGAAATATGTTTCTTTTTTTTTTCAGAATTTCATGAAGCATAATATACGAAGGAAACGCATGCAAAGTTACAGCTTTTCTGACTATCCCGCCCTTAAATTGTCCTTTATCTTTTTCCTTTCATTACAGTGATAATAACAGTGCAAATTTCACAGAGTTCAGTTTATATACAAATATAAAATACTATCATATGTTCTCGATAGTGATTAGGAAAACAATGAAACATCATTAACACAAAATTGGCAATCCATCTTTTCATTACCAAGTAATTACATCGTTGCATTCAAGGTCCGAATCATCTATTTCCACTATTGAACCGATTATCTTACTCGTGGTGCTCTGCATTGACCTATAATCTGAAACAGACAGTATAGTCTTTTATTGCAAAAGTTACACGGAGGCAATTTGCTCAATAGTTCTCCAAATAACTGGTGAGAGAACTCCCAAGCATTGCTTTAGCACGACTTGCCGAAGCTCGTAACGCACTGCAACCTCCCTACTGAAAACTGTAACAGAACTTTATTGTCATTAGTATTTTATTCAGTTCGACCAATGGGTATGCCAGAAACTCACAACATTTAAATTCAAATCGTTTATTTTTTAAATAAGGTTATTTGAAAGGTCTTTTGAAACGTAACATACATATTTTATTTTTTTATTTACCACCGATTCGGAAGGCAGTGTCCACTGAGAAAAAACGGCAAGAAACTAAAGTTCAATATCATAACACACTTTTCATATATTTCTGTTCTTTCTGGTAAAACCAAAATCGCTGGCTACATGTTTCATTGAAAAGTTCTGCCCTAACTGCGATACTGCACACCTTAAATTAATTGTTCCCTCAATTAGGCCGGCTGAATTTTTAGAATCTGGATTAGAATTCTTAATTTAGAAAGGCCTATACCATACAATATCGGCTTGCTCCACACACATCCTGATTTTTTCAGATTCTGAATTTCTTATATCGACCTGTAAGAATCAGAAATCAGATCCTGAATTCAGACAGACATTCAGCATGTGTGAGGCCGGCCTTAATGATGATTTATTTCTGTCATCAGAACAAACAAACTCTGATAAATAGAATCATTTTTGTTTATTTATTAAAGTTTAAAACATATGTATGAGAGCTTTATGTCCATTTGAATAATACATACTCAGTAAAGATTTTTAAAATTGTAAAACATTGATAGTTAAGTTAGAAAACCAAACTTCATCTTTTCATGGTATAAAACAAAGTCACTTCCTGCTGTCCGTCCCTATATTATATGCTTAGATCTTTAAAACTACTTAAAATATTTTGATACGGTTTTTTTAGATCGAATGATTTAAGAGGAACATTTATATGTATAAAACATAATATATAATATAGTATATATCAAAACTGGTATAAATAGTATTATATACAATATTCGTGTCATGTGTCCCACGGACAAAAATAAAAATTATTAAATTTTTGTTGTAAATTATAATTATTATATGTTAGTTTCATACACGAAAGATGAATTAAAACGCCCTCATGTTCTCTAGTGATGATATTTTACCACTCTGCACATAAATTCTTATTAGTTGGCAAAATATCAAAGTTTTTAATATTTTTATATAGCAAATTATAATATGCATGTTGTGAAAATCTATACCAATAATATAAAGCTTAACAGTTTGTTTGAACGATTGACGATTTGAGAAAAACCTCTTTGTATTTGATAGACCATTTATCGAGGAAGACCACGGAATAGAAAAAATTTTTCTATTCCGTGAGGAAGACCATAGAATATACTATAATATTGTACGAGAGCGAAGCTGCGCTGAACAGTTTAGTATAATGCCCTTGTGGTCTTAGTATATTTTTTACGAAGAAAAGAAAGCTGTATCAAAATATAACGTTTCATATAAAATGCTTACATAACAGTTACGTTATAATATAAGTTAAGTGCGTAATCATATAGTTCCTACATTGAGTTCCTGACATTGTAGTAGGAAGGGCGATTTTCTTTACAGTAAAAGGCATAAGCGACATATTTAACTATAAAGAAAAATAGTTTCATTTACAATAAATCCATCAAGCTTTTATCTTATCGTACACTTGAATTGATTTTTTTTACCAAATATTAAAAATAACATAAGGTGCGAAATTTCCTATTCTTTAGCTTCTGATGGAAGATTAGTGCCACTTTCTCATGATCACCTAACCTTCTGTAACAGGCACTTTCTTCCCATGCTGTATTTCCTATTTTTCTTTCTGTTTATACTTTTGACCGTCTCTCTATGTAAAAGTTTATTCACAAATTAGCAAAAATGTTACTGTAATTTACCCTTCTTCGTTAGATTTGATAGCCAAGAATATAGTATGCAAATTATATATTAACATCCTGAAACAAGACAACAATTCAATAGTTCCTCCTCTGTAACCGTTATTTATTACACTAGAGGACTATGTGTAAACTCACACCATTTAAATGATAATAGAAAACTGTGACTGTAAAAGTGAATTTTCTCCTTATAATATTTTAAATTATTAAAATACGGACGGACACGTAACATTAGCTCATATTATTATTGGAACTTATTTTTCTAACTTCTACCCGATCGAATCCAGAACCCCTTGAGTTCCAACGCTAATGAATAAACCACTACACCAACGAGACAAAAGCAAGCACGTGATCTCATCTTCAATTTATTTTAAATGTGCTTCATACACTTTTCTGGCGTGTTTTAATTTTTATTTATGCGATCTTTTTATATAAAGTTTGTGCCAATTTCTATTAATAGTCATAAAGAATTTGTATAAATTACTTCAGCATATATTTCGGTCAATGCACAACGCGACAAAACCGTTCAATTGGTATTATGTATTACATATATACAATTTGATATTAGTTAACTTTATAAAATTGCGAATAAGGGAAAAGTGAAATCATCGGTATGATTCATCATCACAGATTGAATGTTACAGAAGGTTAGGTGAGGTAGCAGTATGGTATACTACATTCCTGTACGGTACGATTATCCGTCAGTAGCTTGAGGATAAGAAACTTCGCAACTTGAGTTATTTTTATTATTTCGTAAAAAAAAATAATAAATTCAGGGTTGGTAATTGGAATATTGTAATTTTTATGGTTAAAACATATACTATCATGATGACCATCCATAGACTGACTTTCTAGTGAAAACCCAAACCCTCAAGACAGTATTTTACTTATATTATCCTCTTCACTATATTGGACCGTTCATCTGATTGTAATTAACTGTATCCGCGACACTTCCCCAGTTTCATCTTTTTGAGTTAAAAAGTATTTTAGAATATAGTTTGCTAGTTATACACAAAAAACTTACATAAAATTTTTTTGGAAAATAAAGAAATATCTGTTGATGTAAATCGTTTACAAACACGAAGTATGGGTGCAATGTGTGTTGAAATTAAATAGAGGAAATGTTTTTCAAATCGCTTTCCGTCTGCGAGTCGCACCCGTGACGTCACAGGAGCGTGTGGGGAGCGCCCGACCTGCGGAGCAAGGACGCGCAAGTTCAATGTCAGCGGACCCTGGCCGCCGGGCAGGATCTTAGAATGAATTAAATAATTCGTATTATTATATAAGTAACGGTAGGAACATACGGATTTTGATTCATGACGGCTTCAGCTTCGTATGTTCAATGTTTTTATAAACTAAACGTAAAAAACACTGATTACAACACGATCTGGTAGAATCTGATCGTCTCGACTTATTTGGATTGTTGTATGCAAACATTTTAGTAAAAATCGTGGGGCATATAGGAAATATGTATATTTGCATGTAATGCCAATGACGTCACAGGACAGTATGGGGAACTACTACCTGTGGAAAGGCAAGGCTGCGCAGGTTCAATGTCAGCCAACCTGTATTGTATTACACCCATTACGTCACAGGACAGTTTGGGGAGAGCCCGACGTAAAGAGCAAGGCCGCGCAAGTTCAATGTCAGCCATTCCTGGCCAGCGAGCGGGAGTTTTGGATTAAATCGCATTACCGTGTCGTTAAGTGGTTACCGCATAGGTGTTTTAACTGACATAGTTCTAACGCTTAATGCGCCGGTCCAATCCCCGATGAAGACGTAAAAAACGTCTCAAAGAAATTTATCAATAAAACGGGTTTAACTTCCGTCTTAAAAACCAATACGGGACTACACAATCTAGCAATATGCACTACGATACTACTGGGTTACTAACATTTACATATTTACAACTAGCTTTTCATGTTGTAATTTGTGGAATTCCTTTTTCTTTAAAACTTTAAAAGAGTCAACTTTATTTTGAAGAAAAACCTGTTAAAGAGAAGTCTTTTTAACGGACTTTAAAAAAAATCAATCAATTTCAATTCAATCTATATAAAGTCGGTGCCATTATCTATTTTAAATTTAACAAGATTTTGCACCGACTTTGTATAGATTTCAACAAAAATAAAATAAAGGTTATTTTCTACTTTTTGTAGTGAAGAAGTCGGTTCTATTTTATTCAAAAAGTTTTCATTTAAAAAACCTCGCCAATTTATTTGTAACCCACGATTACATGTATGGAGGGCCACCCTTGAATTTTTTGTGTAGCCTATAAGTTGCACTTAATATTGATCTATAACCACATTTTTTTTCAAAATCAGCCTCGTACTTTTTACGTGATTGACGTACGCACAAACAAACAAAAAAAACTAACCATTGTTTTAAAATTATTAAACATATTTTTACAATCAAACTACTCTCTTAAAAAATATTTAATGAAGGTACATAAATGGTCTGTTTACTGTTTTATATGTATAGATTAAGACGTAACTGAATACTGTAATATTCTAAACATAGGGAACGAACCGCGACCTCTGAAGGAACAAGGTCGGAAGTTGACCTAGCTGACCCTGAGAGACCTCGCGGGAATTCAAAGTGGATTACACAAAATGAATTGCAATTTAACTAATGCATTTAGATATTAAATACTTCACAAACTTTCCATGCAATCTTTACATGAGTAACAGAAAACAAATATAAATAAGCGCGTTACAAGGGATAGTTTAATAAAAATTGTATTAGGTTTGTGAACGTTCAAATAGGTATAATATTTTAAATCATACATACATCAACAAAAACGGTTGTTACAACGCAACACTTATAACTCGAGATTTGCTAGACCAATTCGGCAAAAATTTCGTAAGGAGATAGCATAGGACCAGGAGAATAACAGGATACTTTTAATCCCCAAATTCCCACGAGAATGGGCAATATACGCGAGTAAAACCGCAGGGCACAGCTAGTAATTAAGTAAAATTAAAATTTGAAAAAAAATACAATTTCTGTAAAGGAATTTTTAAAAATGTTGACTTTTCTATTGAATATATGGTCAAATAAAACAACAAAATGAGAATTGGGTTCGTTTTATTACAAGACAATGTAAATATGCATCCTACATCATCTATTGCCAAACGTTTAAACTATTTACGACGGTTCAATTAATACATTTAAAAGAAGAGCAAATTCGATTGATTCTATTATTGTTATTATTCTTTAATTCTTTTCCTAGGAACACATTCAGGACACGGCGGGTATTCGATACAAGGGCAAATCTTCTGCGGATGGAGGTAGTATTCGTCGCCGACCGCGTAGCATCGACCCAGGTTCAACATGTCTTCTAAATCACATCTAAAATCATACCAGTAACAATTGCTCTCACATAAAACTAGTTTAATAATAGAAGCTAAATTATTTGTCATTCATACCCAATATAATAGGCAAACTAGTAAAAACGTTTTTTAATATGCTAACTATGTTTGTAATATTTCCAAAAAAATACCGTGACTAAAAAGTTTAAATGCGCATATATTTACGACTTTTTAATAATATCCTATATATTCATATTGATCATTCATGACATATTCATTGCTATAATATTGAAAGTTATACATGTAGTATAAGTTTTATTTACAGTAACAATAAGCTATATTTTACATTATTATTATTGAATGGTGTCTCTGGCTCATTAGGGGCGCGATATACTTAGCCACGTCACTGTGACTGGCGAATATCGGCATGTTGTCGCACTTCCCTTGTTCTACCAACGCGCAGTCTATAATGTCTAAACTCTCTTACAGTAATAACTTACTTGCTGTCTTCTAAGAGCCTCGTCTCTGCCTCATTGAGCGTGGGCACCGCGTACTCCACCGCGCCACTTCTGCCCACGGTGACCGGAGTGGCACATATCGGCATGTTATAGCACTTGCCTTGTTCTACCAATGCTCAGTCTATAATGTCTAAACCCTCTTGCAGTAATAACTTACTTGCTATCTTCTAAGAGTCTCGTCTCTGCCTCATTGAGCGTGGGCATCGCGTACTCCACCACACCGCTTCTGCCCACGGTGACCGGAGTGGCACACATCGGCATGTTATAGCACTTGCCTTGTTCTACCAATGCTCAGTCTATAATGTCTAAACCCTCTTGCAGTAATAACTTACTTGCTATCTTCTAAGAGTCTCGTCTCTGCCTCATTGAGCGTGGGCACCGCGTACTCCACCACACCGCTTCTGCCCACGGTGACCGGAGTGGCACATATCGGCATGTTATAGCACTTCCCCGGATCTCCTTGTTCTACTAAGGCGCTGTCTATGAATGTCGGTCTTTCGAAGAGTCCTAAGGAATTAATACATTGGTAACCATTGAAATCGTAGATATAGTAATAAAGAGGAAAACTTTGTCTGTTTGTTTGGTTGTAATGAATAGGCACAATAACTACGGAACCGATTTCACCACTCGAATGTTACATTATCCACGAGTAACATATGCTATATTTTATTGGCTATATCTATATATAATATTATGCTATGGGAGCGTACGGGTGCCGGGCAGATTAGCTAGTGTACTTATATAATCGCTAAGTTATTATGGAAAGAGAGGACTTTACATATGTATTTATTTTACTAAAAATAGTATGTGATTACGAATCATATATTTTCTAGTAAATTCAATGCTTATATTTCTAAATATGAGTATTACATCTGCAATACTCGGCAGAAACAAGAATAATCTCATTTATAAGTGGACCATTTTTCATATTAAGCGAGAAAAAATTAACTAGCCTTGCATAATATTGACAACGAATCGTGCGGAAGAGAATCCAATGGAGAGATGGCCTTGTTCCCTGTTGCTTTTCACTTTACAGATGATCTCATCCGCCTCCCTCACCAGCCGGGTGAGGCAATCCACTTGCGTCTGCGCATTATGCAATCAAAATTTTAATTTGTAAAACGAATCCTACACTTTGCAACATCTAAAGTTTTGACACATCTTCACAGGAAATTAGAAAACAATTATATTGACTACTAGCTGAGCTCCGAGGTTTCATCCGAGTATATATCCCGTTCCCGTAGGATTTTAGGGATGAAAACGGGTTTTCAGGTTTCAAAGAATATCTGTACAAAATTTCATACAAATCGGCCCTGTAGTTTCGGAGCCTATTCAATACAAACAAACAAGGAACAAATCTTTCCTCTTTATAATATTAGCATAAAAATAGTGTAATTTTGATAAGTAATTTATCTAGATGAATATTTATCATAAAAAAATACCCCTTACTTTTATTAACTAATCATATCACTAAAGGATCATTTTATTTTTTTCAACCGGACTCTAGTATTCAAACTACAGACGAATGATGGATAATCGAGAAAAAAATGAAACAAGGAATATGAAATTCAATATTACCACGTTTCATCTGGTTTTTATATGTAATCACGTGACACAATCGAAATACAATCCCAGAAGCGAACCTAAATAACACGATACGACGTGTCTTCGGCGTAAGCTGATCTCCCGCGAAGCCACTTATTGACATTGGCCATTGAAACTCTATCGTTCGTAGACAAACGTAGCGAATTCTAGTGCGTCATCGAGCAAAAAATGTCAGTTAAATATGATACCGTTAAATACGATATCTACCACGACAGGTTAAAGACGTGCAAAGGTTTTCATCAATTTTGATGAAAATGGGCTTGGTATACACACAAAGTACACACACACACATACTACCTTTTTGGCTATGAATAAGAACACCACATACTTGAGGGAAAAGTCGAGAATTTAGATTATTATGCGCTTGACAGTTAAAGGCAGAGGATAACCTCTGCCTTAACTATAAAGTTATATATACGAGTATATAGTTGGTTAGAGGCAGAGGCCTTATCCTTGTTATTACTATCACAAACATAATGTTCTAAATCCTCGATTCTACCTTTACGTATGTGGTGTTCTTACTAATAGCCATTAAGAAGTAGATCTGTCGCTTATACTAAAGTCCAAATATCTACATGTCATGTCTGTTTGTGTATATTTGTCTAGACAGAGGCCTAAGCAAACCACGACCACTCTGTTTTTACCTGAGGGAAGTTCCCAGCTTTAGCGGCGGAGAACACCGGCACTCGAGTACACCGGCCGGTGCCGCAGACCACGGGCGTGCTGCTCTTTGACGGGTCGGAGCCGGTGATGGAACAGAACAGCTGGTTCGCGCGCATCGCGTTGATTGCGTTGACGCCGAGAACCTTCCTCTTATCGTATACGCCAGCCAGCTTGAGTGTCTATATATTTAGAACATTTTTTAATAGATAACTTTTTTAATATAAAAATATTATAGGAAATTGGTTAGCACAATTGTCTTCTTATATTTCTTTTACTCCTTCTGACTATAGGTAAACCTTTGTTTATTACCTATCGTAAGGTTTATGTCAGCGCATTTTAAGACAAAAATATGTATTTTACATTTTATCTATGCATTACAAGTTTGTAGCAGTAACGTAACGGCATTACATTTATTTATTGCTAGTTAGATGTGCCAACTTAGTCAAGAAAAATTAAAAGGGGATGACTACAATAATAGTCACTTATATTAAAGTCAAATAATAAAACGATACTCTACTTTATAAAGCTCTTATATATTATACTACCTATCACTAAACAATGAAGAAAGTAAGGAACAGCATATTATGAGCCTTTCTCAAATCAAGCATTAAGTATTTGAATAGTCACGTACATAAGCACATAGCGCGTAGTTACAATCAACGGGCGGAGTCTGCACCGCTATGATGGCTTGCGGGCAGAACTGCGCACACGCCAGGCTGGTGGTGCGCACGTGCTGCATGTTGTAGAAGAACAACTCGCGATCGGACGCGTTGCAGCACGGCGGCTGCGTGTAGAAGCCCCCGCAGATCAGCACTACGTCTGCGTCCTTAACAAAATGAACGTAGATGTTGTAAATGTTTGTATACTTAATATATTGTATTGTCTCTTCTTGATGGAAATTAAACTCTTTCGTCATCAGGAGATGGTCATGGGTTTACCTGATGATGTTCGAAACCGGTTGTAAATTAAATAAAGTTTATTAATAAATGTGTAAATAAGATGAAAAATAGTTTAATTCTATAAAAATTTAGACAAATGTTTAGTTACAGGAGAGATGACGTTTGTTAGTAGTTTAAGTTTGTAGAATCAGTGTGAAAAGTACATTTCATTTATAGGCCAATAGATGTGGAACCTTATAATTTTACTTATATTTTCATGTCCGAGAATATTTCTATATTTATATACTTATATTTTATAATTGACCGAGGAAAAACGTGTTTATCGAACCACAAATGTTTTGTACATTTTTGGTCCAAATATAATCTACAAAATATTTAAAGATTTTCCCGAAAATCATTTATTTTTTTACAAAACAGATGCTGAAGAAATGAAAATCCACCGGTACTTCTACTTACGTGTTACTGTACTTGTATTATCGTATCGTTACTAACATGCAGAGCATCTTTAAGGAACATCTTCCCCTGGTACGCCTCCACCTCCGTGCTGGTGTCGATGTGGGCCAGGTCATTGGCCACCCCGCACACGATGCGCTCCGGGAAGTCGTCGTACAACGCCAGGATCTTGATGACTTTGTGCTGCTTCAGGAAGAGCGCTGCGATGCGCCCGACGTCACTCCCAGCTCCTACTACTGTTACCTGTTGTTCATTGAAGTTTACAGTTATAATAACCAATGATAATATTATAGTTAATGTTACTAGCGCGCTAATTTTGAGATTTCAAACGGATACATGTCCATCCGCACTTCCTTGGTTACGAACGATTGTTGATAGAACTTTACATAGCAACGGTGGCATTGCTCCGACAGAAAGCTTAAAATGCCTTCGTGTGTATTTAGAAAGTATGTAGTGGTAGTCTTGTATGGGTATAACATAGATATGTATAGATCTACATCATTGGTTATAACATATTTCTATTATGCATGAAAGCGAAGAGCAAAGCTAAAATATATGTGACAAGCGCATATATTTCTAACAACTATTGATTTAACACAAAATTAATAGTATGTTTTTCTTTCTGGTAATCTACAATGTCGGAACGTTAAGATGGATATTTCCCGAATGTTAAATTAAAATAATTATGACCCTTATTTAATTACTTGCTCTGTTTATACAATTTTTCACCATTTCCACATATTGCTTCGATAAGTAGAGCTCAATTTAAGCAAGGTAAACATAATTTTCAAGATATTAAAGAACATAGGTGAAACTATAGTTCTAAAGGCCACTGTTTCATCTATTAGAATTAGAATAAACGAATAGAATAATATAATAATTTCAGTATAACGTACCTTTCTCGGAGGAAATCTTGGTACAGGACAATATCTCTCACATTGTTTCTCCAAGTTAGCCAATACATCGGACATTACAAAGTTTTGCCACGTAGCTCTTTGTATTTTTACCAGGTTGAGAGGTTTCAATAATCTTAGTGAGCGAAACATTTTTAATTATTGGTTACAGTTTGTATAAATGTTAAACGGATCTTCTTAAATGTGTATAATTTTCAAAGTTGTGTATAATTCTTTACATTTTTTTGTGTTTTAATTTTAATAGTTAGTGAAACATTGTGAATGTTTTGATTTCAAGTTTCAACTGCCATCACGGAGTGTATCCATGGCTACAGTTACAGAAGATGAAAGATTGAAAGAACAAAAATGCCAACAATACTAGCATCTGTACACAATGCCTATTTATCCTGTTACTACTATGTACCTAAGTTTAGGAATAGGCATTTTTTTTTAATCGGTCGAGAGTTTTAGATTTTTTTATAACTTCAATATAAAATCTCTCATCTATACTTATAAATATAGAATGGTATTGTGACTAAATATATATCGTAACAGAATATTTAAGTATTTTCATCGTTTTTAAAATATAGTGTTAGTTTAATCGTGTAAACTGTGGGGATATTTATTTACTTATCACAACCAAAAAACAAATAAAACACACACAAAACAGACATCAATTTAATAGATAAGTTTCACCTATTACATAATAAGATCCATAATGATTAACATATTGTCTACCCACTTACGGCGTACGACGCATT
Organism: Phoebis sennae; assembly: GCA_001586405.1. Lineage (NCBI taxonomy): Eukaryota > Metazoa > Arthropoda > Insecta > Lepidoptera > Pieridae > Phoebis > Phoebis sennae. The sequence continues at coordinate 324,008 of LQNK01000678.1, read as the reverse complement.
TACACACCAACAAAAATGACTAGATTTAGTGAATGTCAGCCGCCTAGACTCCTCGTAAGTACATTCAAGAAGTATTCTCTAGGTATTTAGTGCTAATACTAAACACTCGACCGTTCACATGGCACAATTGAGACAAGAGACATTTTTGACATCTTTTTAAATATTCGTGTAAATTGTAACGTCGTCTGTTTTGACCAAAATTGTACTAAAATAAAAGATTTAATGTCCAAATACTAAAGCGATACTCAGCTATAAGCAGCTCTTATAATTAAGCGACCACAGGGTACTGATTCACAAATCCGATTCGGGTCTGAACAAAGAGGTTGTATGAAATTTGTATGAATCTTGTTCCGATTTTCGATACTTTCCGATCGGATTCGCATTTGTGAATAAGGGGTATGGTCGGTATCATGTGCATCGAATTTTATAGAATATATGCGATCCGTACGATTCGGATCAGTGCATGCACTTTTGTGACTTTCTAAACAAAGATAATGCGATGCGTACAATACCAACCTGTGGAAGCTAAGCTTATTTGTCATGTTGTGAATTTCACTCAAATGAAGGCAGAATAGGACAGATATATATTTAATCATCAAAACTCTAAGCTAAGCATCAAATGAGTATTTGGACGTATTACATAAGATAGTAATAGTATCACTTTCCCTGTCGCACTTTAGTGTGTGACAAGAACGGCTATAGTAATGTCCGAAAATATCGATCTTGTCTATGGTCGCCGAGTACTTAGTAGATCTTCAAACATTATGTACATAAAAATTCATTCAAAATTTGTGACAAGGCATTCCATCTAATATTATTACAAGCACAAACACACGAAAACAAAGTTAATGTGTCATAGTAATAACAAAATACTGATTTTATATTTATGTTCAATATTATACAAAACCTCTAAATAATAACATACATTTCACACCTTTATAATGATTGTGCAAATGTTCTAACCATTGTTTTAGTGTGCGTTTTTTATACAAAATAAATCGGAATAAAAATACCAAATAACTTTGACTACCCTCCAAAAAATATTTTGAAATTATAAAATTTAAATTAATAATATTTTCTACAACAACTATATTTTAGACAATAAATTCAAAACAAAATAAATTCAACAAACTATATAATAAATAAAATTTAAACTTATAAAATATACTCTGTAACACATTTCATTCCGTTATAGCAAATTTATACAAATAAAGAAATAAATGAAAATATAACTTCCAACCTTGTGGAGTCCAATATAAGGACTTCTGAGATTTTTTTAAGGTTAATTGATTTTTTCTTACACTTAAAACATGCTCTTATTTTCACTTTTATAAAATTCAATTTCATTATTATTACACGTGGCATGACCATTTTTCATTGATAAATCGCATTATTAAATCTCATCATGTACAAATTAAAAAATAAATCTTGTGACATGTCTGATATCAGCATTTCCTCATATTTAACAATTACAAATGTTCATTACAGAATTTTACAGTTCTAAAAAATATATTCACGTATTAGTATGCTCACATACATTGTAACAAATGATCAATATATTATCGTACAATAAATAATAATAATTATAAACATCAAACCTTACTCTTACCTGTGCCTCAAAATGAAATATTGTGCTTAAATCACTAAATGCTAGACGGCTCATCACAAAGGTATAACCCATCAAACTGATCACTCAACATTATCTCAAATTCACAACCCTTAACGAACTTCAAGCCGAACAATTTAACAGCCTACGTATTCAATTTGTATAGGACTTCAAATTCCATTACAATCCAGAACCTTCTACGTTTTTAATTTGCATTTTATAACCTCAAAGTAAATGCATATTAAATATTAAGATATTTTTGGAATACTACCAATTCTTCACATGGTTTTAGGACCCATATAATATTTATGAAGATACATAACAACCAATTTAGATAACCCGAATAGATTCTAAATATATACATTACAAGGCAGCAATCGAGTATTGAAATAGAAAAATAAAGAAGTCCTTGAAATGAAGACTCGAAGAATACAACTCACTAATAATATTCTCAAAGATAAAAAACTGCTATACAAAGGTTAATAATTTAACATGCAAATTAAGATTAAAGGGGATTAGTATTATGAGCACAAAATCGATTAAGTAAGTCATAGACAATTAGTTTTTAGAACAACTCAATGTACTGAAATCTACAAATTCAAGACAAAACTCTTGTATCTTCATAGTACGACTTAACCATTTCTGGCGAAATCTAGTTTCGAAAGACACTTCAAAGGATCTTACTCTTAACAACGTTTAAACAGTACATGATTTAGGCCACAACCTATCTACGAAGGGCAAACCGACCTACGATAAAACCTTACCTAGATACAAATATCATTTCAAGGCAAGAATGCGTTTCTTCAATACGAGTTATGTAACATACTGAAAAATATTTGTGACAAACACGGGAAATCTTAATAAATTTGGCCGCCAGGAAAAAAATCAAATGTAAATCGTCTAAAAATTATTAAGTTCATAATACATTCACATATCCGAATCGCATTATCCAATACAAAATCAACATAAATGATCAATCAAGGAAGGTATTCAAACCGTATTTTTTTAGTTTCGGATTATTTATTAACCTCAAAATCCTATGTGAAACGTTTATATGTACAAGTCGCTCCTACTATAACAATTATTCAATGGCTTACAACTACAACAATTTGTGAAGTACTACACATATAAAGGCGGCCAGAAGCTGACTCATACAAGGCTATTCTGCACACCACTACAATACTTACCCTACAGGATTATATTCATAGGAGATAAGGATCCCTGTTTAAAACGTGAATACAAAGAACGTCTCAGAAAATACTTTAGGAAAACACTTTATACAGTAATCAGTATGAACGAAGTTAGAGGCGTATATCGTTTATTACTTAGATTGAATTAGTAATGAGTGCATTGTACGGATACATCACTGATTCAAATATATTTATCGATGACTTTTTTTAATACAAGGATTAAAAATAATGAGGATAAATATATTGAAGAAAAAGTAATAATGTGCATATTTGTGACTATGCACATAAAATGGATCAAAGCTTTAAACAAATAATAGAATAGAATAGTTAAAAATACATGATATTTTTAAAATATTTATATGCTCTTTGGCAAGACGTCCTAGCTGGCGTGAATCAAATACATACATAGTAGAGATTGAATAAGAAGATTTTTTATAAAATAAATTTTGCTATTCTAATAATTAAACCAACATTAAGACAATCTGTAATTAGACTTCACATACAGACCACTTCTATTCGGACACAGATTAAAAATGTATATAAGTTCTTCGGGTTAAAATCAGTTACACCCTTGTAATACTGTTGTTTGTTGTAATTCGATATGAGGAAATATCAACCCTATTACGTACATAATACGTCACATAATGGCGTGTTATTTATTATTATTTTTATAGAACACATGCCAATTAGGCTATGGACTATAGTATTCAGATCTAGGTGTTTATCTCAGACTAGATTTCAGACACTAACCAAACGTTGGAATGTTAATCTACAACCTATCGTTACTGACTTGTTAGGACATGTTAGCTACAAAACAAATTCAAAAGTTTTATATACCACTCCTAAATATATAGTATAGTTAACATAGGGTATATTTTTGTAGTTAGTATGGAAAACATAAAATAATAAGGAAGCAAGTTTTTTTAAGTAATTAGGTTATTTCATCACGACTCTCATATAATATACATGGCAATATATTCCGCCATCTTAAAAGAATTTTTATTTTTCTAGAAGTTGAAATTAATATTCGATGGTTTGAATCAATTTGCGCGTAAAAGTATGTATATCAAAGATGATATTCATTGTAAAAACATTTTCATAATTTACCAAACATTAAAGTGCATTGTAAATAATAGCATATAATAGACAAGGAATTTGAGCTTTGTTGCTTATATGCCATCATTATCTTCTATTGTTTCTTAGAGATTCTTAAAAATATTTTCATTTAATAGGATAATTATAAAAGCGTATATTCAATTTAAATACTTCTGAATATAATATAAAGAATCGTAAAATATACTGTAAGAATAGTGTACGGTGTACGTACTCTGATAACGAAATATAGGCATTCCGAACATTTTCATATACTGTAACTAATATAGTAAACTGTAGTACAAAAATATAACTTCACAAAAACTAATAATATTTTTGTGCTTCTCAAATGACCATCTTGAATAATAGTGAGTTTTAAACAAAGTTAGCTTTTAACGAATATACGTAAATTAAATATATTGAATATTTCATATGTAGTCAAGCATTAGAGGCAAGTAAATTTTTATTATAGATAGCAGCGTTAAGCAAAGTTTATAATATTTTTTTTATATAAAATCGTGTTTGTTTTAGTTTTAAACAAGATTTGCTAATAGAACAATTTTATATTGCGTCTGCAAGATACCAGATAAAGCAAACAGACCAAAAATACTGACTAGTTATAGTAGTCAAATAATTACTAATTTAATGCATTTAGGTGCTATTTTATAATTGTTATTACAAAGAAGACATTTTTAATAATGTAAGAAAACGGAACCAACTAAACTTTTTATGAAATATGACATTGGATTTTGTCAAAACTATAGATATAGAAGAGTAGGTTACAAATATCAATTAATTGCTTCTAAAACAACCCAGAGCATAATTATCAAACTATGAAAAATTAAACCACCTATACCTAACGTTAAATGCAACCGTTCTACACGCATCTTTATAAAATCATAGACAACATATTCAAAATGGCGGTTAACACATGCGCGAATTTGTGCGTGTAATTTTAAATTATTGAGCATCTATTTTCAACGTTTAAATTAAATTATTAAAGCAAGCAAAGCGAGTGAGCCACTAAAACTTGCCAAACCATAATTCTACACTTATTTAACTCAGTTATTAGGTCTTCATAAACCAGGAACGGCATGTTAATGTACTTGTATCAATACACAATATATTTTACAATAAATCAAACGAGAGCATTTCAAACAAAATCACAAGAATACACAATATTCCTTTAAATTTATGTTCCAACTGACGCTCCTTTCATATAATTATCTATAACGAAGTTTTGTGCCAATTAGGGATGTTACGGATATGGCATTTCGGATACGGATATAGAAATAATTAAAATACCGGATTCAGTTACGGATACGGATATGAAAATATTTCGGATTATCCATTAGTTTCGGATAGTTTCGGTTATGGATATTGATTAAATTTTAGAATACCAAAAATAAAATATGAAGGAGGTCGGTTAATAACTAAGCGACAGAAAAAATACATTATGCAAAAGACACGGGCAGCTTGTAACTGTGACAATGAATCCCATTAAGAATCCACGCCTATCCGAAATTATCCGAATCTTTTATATCGGATTCGGTTACGGTTACGGATAAATTTTTATATCGGATATCCGATAGTTTCGGTTACGGATACGGAGCTCCTTAACATCCCTAGTGCCAATCAAAACATTATTCTCTCAATACTGTGCGCAAACCTACGGAAACATTACGTATTAGTGTACGCTAAGCATGTAGCTATGTTTATAGACGTAGGTTCAACATAGATTATTATGGGATTAGTATGAAATTAATGAATTACTTTGTAAACAGTACACATTTGGAGATATTAAACACATCAGTTTTGGGCAATTCAAAGCAATGTTGCAAGAAACATATTGCGATAAAATCAACGTTTTAGGACAGAGGTTCCCAAACTGTGCGTCGCAGGAAGTATAGAAGAGTTATCAGTACCCTTAATACGCTTTGAAAAGAGTTTAAATAAATAAATATTCCTGGACATTTAACACAATGCCATCTAGCTTTTTTTGTAGTTCGTTTAGGTTCGTTTAAAACGGTCAACTGCTTTAAATCACACAAAACATAAACTGTATACTGTTTACAAAACGCTAACACTCGACATAAACACGTCGGCACAGCGAGACGCGATGCTACTTAGGAGTTAATATCACAGATTAATATAGTCCGTAGAATATAGCTTGATCTCTGTGACAGCTGCCAGTCAAATTATTGTATTACTACTTTTGTATGTGTACAATCTAGCAATGTCATACTTTATGGAAATTACGACCTGAATTAGTAATAAGTGATGAATTATCGTGACCATAAACTATCGATGTTCTGACTAAAACTTTGTTTTCTTTTTAAATTAATTGCTTATTTTAATATCATAACATTATATATTTACATTTGTAAATACAAATGTTACAATAATAGTGAGTACTCAAATAAAATGCAGTTTCATACCTGTTGACTGAAAATCCTTTTAAACGGATTTTAAACGCGGTTTATATTGTATTATAATTTAACCCTACATTACGGACGCTTTACAGCGAGTAATAGTAAGTGGATAATTTTCATCGACAATTTATTTGTATCCTGCAAACCCTAGGAATATCAGTTTAACATATGTCACAGAGATCAAGCTATATTTTACGGAGTATAAACAAAACAACACTCGCAGTCACCGGGGCCCGGGGCCCCAACGCAGAGTTCCCTGGAGAAGAGTTCCGGGGCCCCGCGGCTCCTGGACAGTTAGGGTGCTTCTCGAAGCTGGGGCTTCGTGTGGGGCCCTGGGGCTTCGTGTGTGGGGCCCTGGGGCTTCGAAGAGAGACAGGAGAAATACGCGAACATTTTAGCCTTCCGGCGCACCGCCGCACAGTCGCTCCACTTCGAGAAGCTCCTGGAAAGAAATTGTTTTCTTACGTAAATTTTTGAAATGGGCTTTCAGGGTCATATCCTAAAAAACGCTTAAAGGAGACTCAAGACAAATTTTGACTAAAATAAAAACTGAATCATTGAATTTTTGATAAATTGATCTGCCAGGAAATAGAACCCATTGATTTTGCAAAAAAATAAAATATCCTGTATTATTTCACCGCACGATAGCACAACTAAATAGAATAACTTTTTCCAAAGAAATTTCAAGGAACAAAATTATATTATTTAAATAAATTTATTTTAATATTTATTTTTCATTTTATCATATAACTTTATTTATATAAAATATTGCAGCGATACATAGTGCTATGCAACACCAACAAGATATGCATGGAACATTGTACCATGAAACAATAAATGGTTTTGGATTTGAATTAGAACAAAAAACCAAATATTATAGTATTTATTATATAGTACGCAAGTTATCACTTTCCAACATTTTTTTTAATGCGGGATAAAAAATGTGTGTGTGTGTGTGGGGGTGTGTATATGTATATGAGTGTATGTGTGTGTGTCGCACCTGTTCCCGGCGGCGCTGCAGCGCGACCCGGAGCCGCTCGTGCCTGCGCACGAGTTGTTCGCACAGCGCCTTGTGCTCCTTCTCCAACTGGGAGCATTCCGTCACGCCGCGCTCCACCGACTGAAATATTACATTATTTTAAGCTATCACAGATTACATTTTTAATTATAAAAAATTGACGACTAGCTGTGCCCGGCCGTTTTAGTCGCATATATCTCCAGTTCCCGTAGGGATTCCGGGATAAAAGTTATCCTATGTTTCAAACAATATCTGTACAAAATTTCATCAAAAATTATTTCTTTCTTCTTACTAAAATCAGTTCAAAAGTTTAGGTGTGAAGATGGGACAAAGACAGAGCTACTTTCACACAATAAGGATATCTAACAAGTGTCATAAGCTCTCAAAACGTAAATTTATTGAGTATTTAATACATTAATACAACAAAAAAATGCAACAGTGTTATTCCTCTGAATTTACCTTGACGTGGTTGGCTTATTCATTCATTCAAATATACGCCGATGCAACCGCGGGCAAAGCTAGTTTATTACATTTTATTGTGCTTATTTTAACGAGAGTATTTATAGTGAATAAAAGGTGCATTCTAACGGATTTCTATTCATTACAATAGAATAGAATATAATATAATAGAATAGAATAGAATAGAAAGAAATCATTAAATGAATTTAAAATGAATTTCTTACCTCCTCATTAATTTTCCGCTTCTGCCTAAGTATCTCATCCTTATCCCGGTTAGTTTTCGCGAAGGCTTTAACTTCCTCTTTCCGGGAGATTTCGAGACGATTAAAAACGTCCTTCTTCTTCATCTCCAAACTTGCCTGAAAGTTACCAAGATCTTATTTATTTTTATAATGATAGATGATTCAGTCAGTCAAAGCCAGGAATTTATAACGATTAACGAAATTTTAAATGTTTATTAAAATGTTTTAGTTCAAAATGAATGCTCTAAATTTTTTTAATTGATGATTCAAAACATGTTGTAATTTTTTTACAATATTTTTTGAATCATCACTATTAATTTATATTTTTATTAACTGAAGTTCTTTTTACTACAGGCCTCCGGGCACCAGCTCACCATACGAAACACAGTGCAATACTGTTTCACGCCGGTCTTCTGCTGGGAGGTGGTTTTTTCAGTACACATCTTTCTTCTATAACTATGTAACTCGATTCTTGGTAAGTCATTGTACCAGAATAAAAAGTATTTTGCATACTCACAGTGAGCTCCTTCATCTGCTGATGATGCTGACTCCTCAGCGACTTCTCGAGAGCCGCGAATATAGCGTGGTGGTAGCGCAGCCGCAGCTCCCGCTCCATCAGCTCGCCCGGGCCTGCGCCCGCGCAGTTCGCCTCCTCAGAACCCACGCAAGGCTCGCTCCTGGTCGAGTTAACACATTACATCGAGAGCCTTTTAATGAAAACATCTTTTTTATTAAAAAGCTTTCGATCCAAAAGGCTGAACCCAGAAAAGAAATGTGTGGCTCGCTCCTGGTCGAGTCAACACATTACATGGAGAGCCTTTTAATGAAAATATATATGATATAAAAGGCTCTCGATCCAAAAGGCAGAACCCAGAAAATAAATGTGTGGCTCGCTCCTGGTCGAGTCAGAACATTACATCGAGAGCCTCTTAATGAATACACATTTTTTATTGAAAAGCTCTCGATCCAAAAGGCAGAACCCAGAAAAGAAATGTGTGGCTCGCTCCTGGTCGAGTCAGAAAATTACATCGAGAGCCTTTTAATGAAAACATCTTTTTTATTAAAAGGCTCTTGATCCAAAAGGCTGAACTTATACAAGAAATGTGTGGCTCGCTCCTGGTCGAGTCAGAACATTACATCGAGAGCCTTTTAATGAGAACTTTTTTTATTAAAAAGCTCTCGATTCAAAAGGCTCACAGAAAAGAAATGTGTCATATTTGTAATATTGTGAGGAAAAAATTATTTATTATTATTAAGTACGTAGATTGTTTCTCTTGAAACTTTAAGAGTTTCAGTATATTAATGAAAACCACGGTCCTACACCAAGTGGACTTCATTTCGTTGGGGCATTTTAACATCATTTTTAGATAGGTCATTTGAGTCGACTACATTTAAAAATTTCAACAGCGACGTGATAAAATATATATATCGCAACATGTACAATTACATCAAACGCTGTATACCGATTTAGAGGCAACATTTTAAAAGCAACAATATAATAAATACCAAATCCAAGAGAAATATTAATATAAAATCCATACCGACAAAGTTTATTTTTCAAACGTTACTCTGACAGTACGAATAGACTACGAGACACCGTACACTCATTGTACATCGAGTTTTTAAAAATGTACCGTTTTTTAAGTTTATATTGAGAAGAAAATTATGCCCATTTTCCCCTAAGCGAGACACGTTACTGTGTAAACTACGTTAAAGTATCCCCTAACCACATTCAAAAATTAACATTAAGTGATAGTTAAACGCTTACAGCCTTACTTATAAACGTCTCTCAATTTTGAGATACCCCGTTAGGTGTTGTTTAAGGTTTTTTTCACTTATAAACCCAATTCAGCGTAGAGAGGTGATTGAGCAACTGTTAAATAATGTCAAAATTTAAGAGACGTCCAACCCTGTTTTAAACTTGTTGATCGACAATATGGCGGATATTTTATCAATCAGCTGATCATATTTGACGCTTTGACGTACGAAAGAGTATGTCGAAATTGGTGTTTTTTTATTTATTTGAATAACAATAAAAATGGGCTACGATAATGTAATTGCTGATTTTTCGATTTAAGTATGTGTGAAAAAGGTGCATTCAGAATACGCCGGCGTCAAAAAATAATTAGATTCGTCGTGTCTCTTCCAGACACGCAAAGCAATTTTTATACAATAATGCGAGGCTTCTATCATTTTATCAAGACCAAAATACCTGATTGTTTCATGCTGAATAATTTGGGCATACTATATTCAGAGGACTAATTTGATCAAGGTATTTATGAAAATTATAAACAAGAAAAATTTGATCATGGTACTAATAAAATATTATGCATATTTAACTCTTTATTTTAATTGCTTATGGACGCAAATAATTTAATCATTTATTTAATCGTTTCACATAAAAATTTACAATTTTAAGGAAGATCGACGGCGTCTGTGGTAGTATTAACTGTGCTACAGACACCAGCGCCCAGGTGCCAATTATTTCCAGATCCTTTAGGAATTGATAACTCAAGTAATGCAATGGCCCTTAATAACTCGGAGATGAAAATGAATGAAATGAATATGAACAAAGATATCAATATTTAAAATAATTTTAATAATTAGATATATTAATTGTTTTTGCAAATTAAAAATTTTTGATTTTGTAGTACTCCTCTTCCAATAGCATAGTGCCTTTCTTATTAATCTCCCTCTCCTTTTGTATCCTGATATCATGAGTGTTGTTATTATTTCCCTGCTGTTTTTTTGTCAGTAAGAACAGTTGGTGCTAATGGTCATCACAGTTATTTGATTTTTCACTTCCTCCTCACTCCAATTTATTGAACGTTAATGTTTTATTGGTTATTGAATTCCTTTTTATATAATTTATATTTACTTCTTCTCCTTCTTCTTCTTTATAATAAATGGCCCCCCCTTCCACAGGAGATGGATTTTAATTTAAGATAAATAATATAAACTGACAAGTATTTGAAGATCTTCCGTCAATCAAACGTCATATTTACAAATAACCACCATAAATAACTACATAAAACCTCCATGATAATTCATTTTCGACATTATTTTACAAAATTATCGTGAATTATTTCCTGAATGTTGCTAGAATAATTAAATTTGACGTTACTTACTTGAGAGAGCGCTGAGACGGGTTTATAAGTAAGATTTTTTTAATCCTTGTTTAGGACGTTGAGAGTTACTCAATTAAGAGGTAGTTAAGCAACAAATCAAGCATTTTTTATAAGTAAGGCTGTTAGTTATCACTTAATAGTAATTAAGGCTGAACGTTATCGTTCAAAACGGTAATATCTGAAATTTATGTCGTAGTCTAAACGCACCTTCAAAATGAACACATACATTGGACATAGAACCCAGAACATATAATCCGATATAATCGTTTATCTTCATACCTGTCGTTCGGCGGTTCTAAGAGAAGCCTAACGCGGATTACCGACCTCCACCTTGACAAATGTGGAAGAATTGCTCAAGTATATAACATATTTTTATACAACTCGTTATAATATCATTTATAATCGAAGCTTTATCATATAAATTAGCTTTCACAGTAAGTACATATACATATTTTCAGATATATATAATTTATTATATATTTTATTAACAATATATTTTATTTGAAAATTCAATGGAAAGCAAAATTTTTAATCTTAATCAAGAGAAACTACCACTCATAGAGGTAGCAGAGATAAATAACTGCTATCTATAAGTTAAAGATCAATGGAAATCAATATTCTATTCATCATCCAATCGGGATTTTTATAAACATCTCAATCATACTGAATGCTGAGTGGTCAACCCTTTTCCAGAAATGCACTGCCGTACATTTTTACTTTAAGCTTTAGTTCTAATTTTTAGAATAAATAAGTTAATAGTTTAGTGTATTAATTTTTTTAGAAATTTCTGGAATAAATGCTTTATTTCTTTCTTTCTTTCAAACTACCACTCATAGCGGTAGCAGGAATGCTTACAATTATCAGCACCACAAATGATTTATCATTAACTTTATCACCACAAATGACTTATCATTAACTTTATCACTACAAATGACTTATCATTAACTTTATCACTACAAATGACTTATCATTAACTTTATCATCACAAATGACTTATCATTAACATAAAGTTAATAAAAAATCAACTGTATTTCACTCACATATTCCGAATAGATATCCTCTTCGGGAAGAACTTGGAGCCGGGTTTTCCCCTCGTCTGCTTCCGCCTCAACGCGTCCAGTTTCCGCGCCAACTCCGCGCGTTTCTCCTTCACCACTTTACTCTCTAGCAGGGACTTGAGGTTCTCTTCCACGGTGAGCTCCCTGTTGTTGCCGTTCACGTTGTTCTCCTCTTCTAAGGCAAAATTAACTTTGTTAGGAGACGATATTATTTGGCTAGCTAATAGGAATTTTAAATTGAATGAATTTTGATAACATAAAGCTTTTAATATCACATAGCACCCGTGTGGCAACGGTGTAGAAAACGTGGTGAATACACCCCATTTCTAGCCGTGGGTGTCGTAAAAGGCGACAATGCATAACATCTTTAGCAATAAGAGAGTGGGAGACGAGCATTGCAACGGTGAAATTAAAACTCGATAGAAATGCATCTTGATTTATTTTTAAAAGAAAACCGCTTTACTATACTCCATAATTAATATTATATATTTTCTACACTAAATTCATTATTTTTTAATAAATTAGACCATTTCGAAGACCATCTTTAGTATTACTGAAAGTTTAAATGGAACTTAGCGAACTGGTTTTCTTTACATAAAACACAAATGTTACAAATGGACAGATTAAGGATTATATTAAAGAAATAGAATACAAAACTAGTATTTTTATTTTGTAAAAATATATTTTTCGTATCACTACAAATAGATATATATAAATTGGCGTACCTTTGCCTGTTGTAGCCTCGTTATTATTAGCGGGCGGTTCGGGCTGCGGCACGGGACTCGCTTCTGGAGCGCTTTCCGGTCGTTGCTGGAGACATTTGACTTATTTTATAATAGCTCATAAGTTTTGGAATGTATGTTGATGGCCATAGTGACTAAACTATGTGATTAACATTGTAATCGCCTATTCTGGGTGTCAATTTAACTACACTAAGTATGATTTGTAAAAAAATATTGATCATTTGTTTCTATAATAAAAGCTATGCTTAGTTTAGCTCTTAATAGTGTCATATCAAATATTCGAGAATATTTACCTAATTGAATATTTTTTGTAACAAATAACAAAACTAATTTTTGGCTGTTTACCTTATATTAGATTAGTATGACTTTCTAATCCAGAACAGATCGAAATAAGTGGTTTAAAGCTCATCGATTATGAAGACATTTTTTTCTCTTTATATTTATATACTCTAATTGCCCAAAAATATCACTTAATACAATGAAATATCAATGAAACAATAAGCAAAGGAACATACCACAGGTCCCGCAGGCAGAGGCCTCCTGGGCACCGGCACGGTGGGGTCCGGGGCCGGCTCCTCCGTATCATCGGTCAGCACGGCGAGCTGGTGCGCCCGCTTCTCCATGTCGCTCTGGTACTTGATGGGGTTGGCCAGCGCTTCCGCCAACTCCGATAGACGGTCGGGCACGTAGTCCTGTGGGAGGACATTATGTAGTGGGGGTGTGGGGTCACCGGTTATCGGGCAGCCTTCAGAATCCTAGACATGATTTTTTGAACGGTCGTTTCCTTCGGTACTTTGCAATCCATAGATTTACTAGAATTTACCCTCGATGAGGATAAACCTGTACGTGGAATGTCTAAGAAAGAAACCTAGCAAAGATTACTTTAAACGTTTTCTTAGTTCATTTTCCATAATTTGCCCTTTGATCAGGATAAACCTGTACACGAAATGAATATACCCGAGAGCCTTCGGACTGGTTGGGTTTGGTGTTTCCATTCCCATTGTTTCGTCGTAGTTTGGACGAACCTTTACACGGGACGGTATGTTGCCTGTTAATACTACTATTATAAAAATAGTAAAACGTAGCATAGAGGAATTAAATGAAATTTGTTTTAATAACAGTTTTCTTTTAACAGAAAGCAATCAATTGAATATTATTGTTCACATTTTAATTTATTTATAAAATTCATATTTTATTTATATACTAGCTTTCCGCCCGCGGCTTCGCACGCGTGGCCTACTAATTTCTATAGTTTAGAGCCCCCCAACGAAAGTTTAAAAAAATTACGGTCGCAGGATCGCTGATATATTTGCATGTCTATAGTTTTTTTTTATAATTTTCTATGGTTTGAAAAAACCTCACAGTGCGCGCGCCTCTTCAAAATACAGAAAATTGTATCCCATGCAAGCGAAGCCGCGGGCTGAGAGTTATTTTTTGAAGGTTTTTGAGAATTTATTGAGTGTTTTAACGCCTTAATCTATACGTTAAGAGTATAAAAATACATGTCCGCAACTCAACTAAAATCTCACATTGTCACGTGGTATGACATTTTTACGACTTTAGAAGCGTATATCAGAAAAAATATTTATTTTAGCAAAAAACGTATTGAGAAACCTGTATTTCATTTTTAAAGACCTATCCAATGACACCTCATTTAATTATGTATGCGCGAATTTATTTTTTTACCCTCCGTTTACATGTATGAAAAGCCACCCCTAAAAATATTTTTTCTAATAAAATGTAGCCTATAAGTTGCACCTAATATAGGTCTATCAGCATATGAAATTTTATCAAAATCTGCCCAGTGGTTATTACGTGATTGACGCACATACAAACAGATAAACAGACAAACAGACAAACAGACAAACAGACAAACAGACAAACAGACAAACAGACAAACAGAAAAAAAAAATTCTAACCATGGTTTAGGTATCTATAGAACATACATATTGCATACCAATCACTCTTTTTGAAAAATATTCAATGTACAGAAATGGTTCGGTTACTGTTTTATTATATGTATAGATTTTTTCCCCAAAACCGATAGAACCGAAGACCGAAGACACAACATATTTAAAAATATATTTTGAAGGCTTATCCGAAAACCAGTAATATTTGACTAAATTATAACTATTGTATTGTTATGATATTAAAAGAAAAAGAAAATGAAAGAATGATTAAACTAAAATAAAGTATTCATAAGAAACAAAAAACAATATTAAAAAAGAAAAATATTCAAAAATTGAAAATTGATAGCGTTTCATAAAAGTGATTTAAAGAAAATATGAATGAAAAAGGACCAATAGCAAAAGATTCGAAAATTGTATAGAAATAAATGTTAGTTACAATACATTTATTCGTTAGTGACGATAGCGTCAGCAGAACAAATTATTACAAAACAGAAAAGGAAAGTTTGTGTGACAAAAGTGAGAAAAAAGTGAGTGCATGTGAAGATTTTGTTGATGAATAGAAGTGAACTTATACCTAAAACATGAGTATATGTAGCTGTGTGTGTTGTGTATTTACTTACGATCTTTAGAAATTGTATCGAAGACACGCTGTTTACAATTTTGGGTAGGCGGTATTTATTATTTTATATATTTGATGGATACAATCTGTATAGAGTAAATTGAGGAGTAAGAAATATGGATATTTACGTTAGACACACAGTGGGGCTTTTACAGGGATCCTACAGTCACGGCTTGCAACAAGGGTAAGTCAGTACACTTGAGTTATGAATCGAGTGAGGAAAGCCAAGGGGATTTTTTGATAAATAGAAAGTTAAGCTTCATCGAGGCGAGCCTGGAGGTAAATTGAGGAATATGGAATATTGGATGTTTAGGTTAGAAACAAAGCGGGGTCTTTGGAAAAACCCCCAAAGGCCAGGACGATATTCTTACAGGAGCGCATTAAATCACAGTGTGATTCATTAGCAGTGCGAAATTAATCTTCGCTGGGGTTACGAACCGATTCGGATCAAGGGTGCATGGACGCACGGGATTAATTGCCGCAATTAGTAGGCGAAATTGTGGAGTTACAAATCATAGATATTTAGGTTAGAAACGATAGCCCTTAAGAAAGCCCCCGAGGATGTGTTCCTAAAAGAACACAAAGGAATGTTAAACCACTCAGATCATACCAGAGAAGTCTAGGAGTTAAGCGACTCTAGGGTGACGGATCCAGAGAAGTCGGAGAGTGAAACTCATCGGTCGTAGGCCAAATAGCGGCGGTCACAGGCACGGATCCAAAATATCTAAATGTTTTAAGGAACGTTGGACATTTAGGTTAGACACAATAGGGCTCTTAAAATAACACAGGGGCACAGTCTTCCCATAA
>LQNK01000678.1:272685-285222 GCA_001586405.1 Phoebis sennae | reverse complement strand
AGGAATTCCCGTTTGACGATAATTATTATAGATAGATTGGTGTAGAATTATTAAATTCACCGTCTCATTGGATTAAGTATAATGATGAAAAGGTTTTTTCTTAACAGCCTTAATGAAAGGTTTTATGAGTTCATCTATACATATAATAAAACAGTAACCGAACCATTTCTGTACATTGAATATTTTTCAAAAAGAGTAATTGGTATGCAATATGTATGTTCTATAGATACCAAAACCATGGTTAGAATTTTTTTTTCTGTTTGTCTGTTTGTCTGTTTGTCTGTTTATCTGTTTGTCTGTTTGTCTATTTATCTGTTTGTATGTGCGTCAATCACGTAATAACCACTGGGCAGATTTTAATAAAATTGCGCATGCTGATAAACCTATATTAGGTGCAACTTATAGGCTACATTTTATTTGAATATTTTTAGGGGTGGCTTCCCATACATGTAAACGGAGGGTAAAAAAATAAAAACAAATAAAAAAAATAAAATAAAAAATAAATCATTAAACGAGGTGTCATTAGATAGGTCTTTAAAAATGAAGTAGAGGTTTCTCAATGCGTTTTTTGCTAAAATAAACATTTTTTGAGATATACGCTTCTAAAATCGTGAAAATGACATACCACGTGACAATGTAAGGTTTTGGTTGAGTTGCGGACATGCCTTTTTATACTCTTTACGTATAGATTAAGACGTTAAAACAGTCAATAGATTCTCAAAAGTCTTCAAAAAATAACTAACTCTCTGCCCGCGGCTTTGCTCGCGTTGAATACAAATTTCTGTATTTTGAAGAAGCGCGTGCACTGTGAGATTTTGGTCAAACCTATTTCCATAAAAAACTCTAGATATGCCATGGCCCTGCGACCGTAATTTTTTTAAACTTTGGTTGTGCGCCTCTAAAAAATACAGAAATTAGTAGCCCACGCGTGCGAAGCCGCGGGCGGAAAGCTAGTTCATAATAAAGCATGATTGGATGTTAGAATACAAATAAAGAAAAATCATTGGCAAATGGCCAACAAGGTAAGCGACTGTTTCATAATAAATTATAACGGTAAATTTCACATTTTATTTCGAACGAAGGAAAATTTAAATCAAACAATTATTTTCAAAAGCATAAGACTCTAAAGCCCTCTTGAGAATAAGTGATTCTGTGTAGAGAGGCTCAAAATGTGGGATGAATAAATCGTGCTCCAATCTGTTACAAAGTGTTGTATAACGAAAACCCGTAATCGATTTCTAATTGCATCTATTTGCATACGCGCGGCAGATCTCTCGGTACGACGAGGCCTTAAAGGTGCCTTTCCACTAGAACCTACTAAGCTATAAAAGATACCACTACAACGCTATGACCATTACCAACAATGTTTAATATGAATAAATTAATAATAATATTACATTGTTCTTAATTTATTCATATACATATACACATCTTTGCAATCGCAATGAGGGCTAACGTTTTCGTGCTCGCCAGTTGTCGCCACTGGCGAGTGAGTTCCTGATTTGAGCTGAAATATTGCTTTCAAAGTTCGGTATTAAGTCTAGCATTGAAACGAAATTTACAATTAAATGATTAATGTATCGAGCATGCCAAAGTAGTGTAAAATTCCATTTTGTTCGGAAACAAGGAGGACACAAGTTTCAGAAAGGTTTCTGAAAGTTTCTCAATCTTTTTGCAATATATCTAACCACCTCTCAGATTCTTCACACGACATTCGTAGTTTTTCGTACTAATCGAAAGATGAATCACACACAACTTGCAACGCGTGTAGCACAGCTACGAGCATATAGTGGAAGGACACCCTTAGTAGACTATCTCGTGCTTGAAAACATATCGTTCGAGAATTTCCAGCGTAACGCTGATTCAATAGGTTTGCTTTTGACGTATCTATCCGCGCCACGTCTGCCTCAATTTGATTTCCGTTCGAAGTGTACGATAGACAATACGTTGATTGCAATTCCGTTCTTAATCTGGGGGCACGAAGTAAGGCCAAGTCATATAATATAATAATAAAGAAATTACAGTAAGACTTGGCCCAACTTTGTCTAGAAATTTCAATACTTTTTAAAAATAGTCAAGTTTGTTTATCTCTATAAACAAGCAGGTCCGTCGAGACTTGGCTTTTTTTACAGAATGATTTTTTGGTGTACTACTTTACGATATTCAATTAAAATAAACTATCAGATAAGCTACAAATCTCTAGGGGAAAATATACGCTCAGTAGACTATTTCGTTTCTGAAAACATTTCATTCGAGAATTTCCAGCGGAACATTGATTCTGAAGGTTTGCTTTTGACGTCTCTGTCTGTGCCAATTTGATTCCCGATCGGCGTGCACGTTGGACGTTTCGCACATTTGATGTGAGCAATTTAGTTCCCACATATTATCTAGTTACATATGTTGGAAATAGAGAACTTTTTCGTTTCTGAAAAACATTTCATTCGAGAATTTCCAGAGGAACATTGATTCCGAAGGTTTGTTTTTGACGTCTCTGTCTGTGCCAATTTGATTCCCGATCGGCGTGCACGATGGACGTTTCGCACATTTGATGCGAGTCATTTAGTTACCACATATTATCTAGTTAGATATATATATAATAGAGGACTTTTTCGTTTCTGAAAACATCTCATTTGAGAATTTCCGAAACGTCGATTCTAAAGGTTTGTTTTTGACGTCTCTATCTGCGCCAATTAGATTTCGCTTCGGCGTGCACGAAGGAAGTAACCATTATTCGATGCGAGTAATTTACTTCCCACATATTATCTAGTTACTTAAACATATTGGAAATACAGCCTCACTGAATTATTTTGTCCCTGAACACTTCTTGTTTAGAATTTCAGGCGAAACGTCGATTCTACAGGTTTGTTTTTGACGTCTCTATCTGCGCCAATTAGATTTCGCTTCGGCGTGCACGAAGGAAGTAACCATTATTCGATGCGAGCAATTTACTTCCCACATATTATCTAGTTACATATACATATTGGAAATTGAAATACAGCATCACTGAACTATTTCGTCCCTAAAAACATCTCGATTAGAATTTCGGGCGGAACGTCGATTCTAAAGGTTTGCTTTTGACGTCTGTGTCTACGTCAATTTGATTACCGCTCGCAGTGCATGATGGACGCTGCACTGATTTGATGCGAGCAATTCACTTGCCCGCGTATTAACCAGTAACAGGAATGCTTCACAGAACGGAAAACGTCTAAATTAAAATACGAATTCAGTCACTGAACTATCATTGTTTTTGCGTTGTACAGTCACAAGCATACATGTATAGTAGCAAACTTTGGCCAGATAAGCACAAATATTTGCCTAAAGAATTAATTCAATAATATCTGGCATCGCGTACGCTGCAAAATTATCTGACATTCTCAGGCAATATAATGAATTGTCATCAAAATTATGTAATTAATTATTCGAATTTCGTCCATTGCAGCCAATATCTACAGAGACTAGGAAACTATGCTCGTGAGTCGTGACAGTATACAACATGTTAATAATTTAGCCTATATAAAGTGAAATTGATTTCCAAATCATAATTTTTAATGAGCAATAACCACAAATAAGCTATATGTTATCTGCTCCTATACTTCCATTGATCTGCAATAAAATAAATATACACGGAAATCCAATAAAACTTTTGTGTCAAACAAGGTAACACAATTATATTTATTGGCCGGATTTCCAATGAAGATAGATGAGCGTCCCGTTGGATTAAAATATATTAAATTATTTCATAAACTTTATACTCGCCTCTCGTCTAATTGCGTCTTAAATCGATCGGAAGGATAATCTTAGCAAAGAAACACAGGAGAAAACCTCAGACGCGGATATCTCGAGTCCCCTCAAAGCCACTACGTGTACGCCTGTCAAACCTTACTCTCTTGAAAAATCTTGTAGCATTGTAGAGAGCAGAATATAAATCGGAATAGAGCGCACGTACAAATCCGAATCACAAGTATGACCACCTCCGCAATTCCATCTCTATTTACTTATTTATTTTTCGCTATATTCTTTTACATAAATTTACAACATTACACAGTTTAACTTAAAAACTATCCAGTTACTTTTTGGCTAATGGATTGACCAAATCGGGATTTTTGAATTTTAAATCATATATTTTTTTTATATATAAATGCAAAAATAAAGCTCTTGTATTAATGATGACATAAAATTGTATCTATACAATATTTGCGGCCACATGGTACAGGGTACTAACACGCTCTATACTTCTTTATACTCTACACTCGTACCGTAAAAACAATACAATTATAGAATGGACGATTTCGGAATTGTACCTTGCTTGAGACAGGGTCGTAAGGGCTTCTCTTGACATATTGGTCTTATTAGTGTAGTAAAATTTTGTGATCTACCTGTACTTTAATAATATAAAGAAGGAAAGGAAGTTTGTTGTTGGTTTAAACATACTAGTTTTCACAATCACCGGATGGACTTGAAAATTTTGAAATGATGAAGCTAGTTTAGGTATAAAAACAACGTTTATGTCTTGAAATAAAATAAAATTAAAACTATTGGATACAGTATAATTTCAATTACAAGTTAAAAAAACTTCGAATGTGACTTTATACACAAGGCGATAATCTCTTATTCATCTTTTAAATATACTTTAATTTCCGAATTTTGATTTCATTTAACCGCATCCGAATTACCATCCGAGAGGTTCCAAAAATGTAAAGAACTTTAATATTTCTTCGCTAAATTTTCCCTGACAAGTAAAATAATGAAACATCCCTAATATTTTGACTTTGACCAAACCAGCAAGGTTGAAAAATAGTTTACATAACCTCGAAGACAAGAACATAACCATAAAATTGTTCTTAGCCAGTCCAATAAATAAGTTACCAATGAAATATGTTAGTGAGGGTAATATTGTAGAGTGCTTCCAACTATCCCAGTGTATCTAGTTTTTAGATGTAGTTTTCTATTTCCAACGAAACGTTTTGATAATTTTTCGAATCGGAGCGGAATATCGAGCATGTGCTCCGGTCGTTATCTGCTTCTGATGACTGTTGCTCTAGTTTTGCTTTTCGCCTTTAACCTTTTTTTACTGACACACTTTTACAATTAAATTCGCGAACTATCTCAACTCTTTAATATTTTTTATTACTAGCAGCGCTCCACGGCATCACTCCTTCTCGTTTAAGTTATCTTTATTATGAGATTATTACGTTTGAGTTATATTTTTACCTAGTTCTGGTTACCCTTTCTAAGTTATTATTAATCCATTACGTTTTCATAATAAAACACATGAAAGTTCGTCGGAGATAATGTAATCCTTATACTAAAAGATTTTTCAAACCGGTTCAGTATTTTTGAGATGCAAACAAACCTAAACATAAATCTTTTTTAATATAAAAGTGTATAAGCATTTAAGAAAAAGTAATTTTCCAAACAATTGATCCGATTAAAAACTTCTTTCACGAACAGGAAGTTACATTATCCGAGACTACATTGGACTGCGTTTCATTGGTAAGACTTTAAACTTCATTACATACTCTCTACCTGACTTTTCTGGTTGTTTTAAATCTACAAACGAACGAAAGCTTTATTAATACTATCCAAGGAAAGGAAAGCCAACAAAAACATTTTTTAAAAGACTGACTTATATCTGTAATAAGAACTTATAAACTAACCTAAGACTAAAGAGATGAAATTTTTTATTTAAGAAATATGTATCAACTAAAATATAAAAATTTTCGCTAAAAAATAGAACCGACTTCCTCGCTCTAAAAAGTAGAAAATTATTTTTATTTCTTTTTTGTTGAAATCTTTACAAAATCGGCGCAAAATCTTGTTAAATTGAAAATAGATAAAGGCAAACAGCTCAACTACGATGAAAATAATTCCAGTCTATATGCAAACAACGTTGTTTATAAATACACTAGCTATTCCGCGCGGCCTCGCTCCCTTATCATAATTTAACTCAGTTAGGATGCATATATCTAATATTGAAAGAATTTTAAAAATCGGTCTAGTAAATTTTGTTTGAAAACTTTACATACGACTACATACAAACACAAATACTTCCTCTGTATAATATCAGTATAGATTTACTTAACAACTTTAAAAGCGACCACATTTCACACGTTCCAACTAATGTAATTAAAACAAACATGGCGTTACCGAAACCGTGAGCCAGCCTTGAGTGGAGCAAAACGTTAATATATTAATATTTGATCTGAAGCCGAGACGGCGCGGCAGACACATATGAAAATATATTTGCAAATGGCCTACTTTGAATTCACAACTTTTTCTTTCATTTGTATTGTCTCTTTCGTGGACAACGAAATTTAACAGGTGCGAAAGGGACAGAAACCGTCAACTTTTTAGACGAAGACGTTAGAGGTCACGGTGAGATTAATATTTTTAGGGACGCTTACAAACAGATTCATATGAATGCAGATCTTTATTGAATTATACATGAATGTGACATACGATAAACATTTTATAAGAGGAATATTTTGTATAAGTGAATCCGAACACGTAATCTAGTTATATTCCCGATATCAAACATTCAGGAGCCCGTATTAGGCTGGCTACAGATTAACGTTTAACCCTGGAGAGGACTTTATCCCTGAAGCGGGTAGGGAAAGCTTTATCAAACATACAACTTAGTAGTAGTAGTAGTGTTATGTAGCCTATAGCCATCCTCTATAGATGGCCTATCTAACAGTAAAATTTTTTTGCAAATCGGACCAATGGTTCCTTAGATCTGCGAGTTCAACAAAAAAAATCATTAGCTCTGCAATATTAGTATAGATTTAAAGCAAGTTATAATGAATAACTGTGAAGAAAAACACTAACATAATGAGAATCTTTTACAGACTCTCGAGATATTTAAAGCATTGTATGTTATGTAAACTTAATGATATAAAATAATAATTTAGAATGTTCATGTAATAATAAATTACCTAATAGAGAAAAGAGCAATAGCAAACAATTTAAAATCAAACAAATCACGCAAAGTAAACAATCAGTAAATCAAAGATGGTCAATAGCGCACATTAACACGTGTAGAGTGATTATGTCATTCTTGTGTCAATATGCCGTGAATCACATCGCTTTATTTAAATGCAAATTCCTTTTATATGGAAAAAGTATAAGGTACAAACGTATTACATTTGAAGCAGAATGTAATTTATAGCTTTATAGCGGAACCCTTCAAAGTTGTACCTGAGTTGTTTCGAAGTTTGTAAGTTGTTTTGTCTAACGAAAAACTCGTATACGTCAATCTTGAAAACGTAAAACAAATGTATCGAGAACTTTAATCATGAACACTAATGAAAATGAACGGAAATATGTCGAAGATAACCATTTTATTAATTTATAAAATAGACTGTCGCATTTATCAGTTTTTAAACCCTACAACATGAAAGAACAAATGCAAATAATCTAATCGAATTAACAAAAATCAAATTCCCTCTAAATTATAAAATCATCAACATTTCCATTTTAATCCCACTTCTGAAATGTAGCAAAAATTAAAATCTTTTGTCAGTTACAATAACGCTTTATACAACCTCTGTTTGTAACCTTTGGGGAGAGACTGCAATCAGCTGGCTTTCAATGGGAGCGCAGATCTAAAAGGTAAGTCAAACGAGCTGCACCGCGTTGACTTTTGTGAAGATATTTTTATTTCTGTTCTTAGAACTTTTCAAGGGTGAACCACGCTCTGCTTTACATAACCGTTACCGCATAGGTCACGTTATTTTTAATCATACTTCTTATGATTTTAAACTGCACTACGGAAGTATTAAGTAATGCTGTAAATGTTAAATTAAATTTGATATCCGGATAGATTAATTAAAATAAGATTTATTATACGTTATAAGTAGTTATAATTAGTGGTGAATGATTTAATTCATCATAAATATTGCGTCACAATAAGCATCACTTTTTTGTTTTAATTATAATTTTCCGCCATTCATAGATAAGCATCTTGGAAAAATATAACTCGTATAATAAATATATTTTTACGCGTATCTTTAAATAACTTTAGCGAAATCTACGTAAGCAGGGCCAAGTTATCGATAAGTTAGTCCAATTCCACCTGTCCGAAACAAATGTTCGTTCCTTAACCCTTTTAAATTCTATTACGGCGAGTATAATGTTATCAAATTGAAAAAGGTTTATATTGTGACAAGGGAGCCGTATACAATTTCCATTACTGACCAAATTCAAATGCCGGTAGCTATACGTCAATATAAGTATCGGAAAATGCCACAAGCTTGTAACAAGCTATTACTTTTGCAATTTTGTTCCCGAAAATAAAGGAAAACGTTATTATGAAATATTCTTCATGGTATAATACGCTTAGGAAAATATAGGTGATCAAACAAAATTCGCTTCTGATAGAGGTACCTGAAAAACTATTCTCAGAATTGCTATTTGTCGAATTGACAAATTCTTACGTTTAATAAAAAAAATATACAATAAAGACAATGTACAATGTATACTAAAAAGACATTTTCTTCAACCATAAAAGACGTATTAACACAAAATCATCATTAATTAATAACAATTAATTTAAAACAAATTGAAGTCCTGTCCAAGAACTACGAATTCGTTTCTTTTTTGGACTTATTCTTACGCTCTGGTTATTATTAAAATTTAATAATTATAAATACTGAGATTTTTAAATATTTAAAAAAATACAGATGAAATGATTCTTAAATTGTATAATCATTGATTGTGGCAATGAAAGACGGAGACACGGCTTATAAGTAGCTTTTGAAGACAAATATTACCCCCTACCTCAAAAGCGATAGAAGGTAGCTTTTCAATTTAAATCTACATTATCGATAAACTAGCAAAAATATCCATCGCAAACGAAGTCCCAAATCGTTAAATGGAATCATTTCAGACACGAGCTACGTGCGTGGAATACGGCTCATAATAATGGCCACGGCGGGTACTATAAAAGTACTTGGCTTCACAACTGTTGCTCGAATCCCTGGCGACCCCTTATATCGTCTGCGAAGTTGAACGACACGACACGATACGAGTTTTTTAATTCCCAGTAGTTGTCTATTGTTTCATATAAATAAGAAAAGAGATTTACAAACACACACGCTAGAATGAGACACGTAAAGAACCATCGCTTCACAACTGTTGCTCGAATCCCTGGCGACCCCTTATATCGTCTGCGAAGTTGAACGACACGACACGATACGAGTTTTTTAATTCCCAGTAGTAGTTGTCTATTGTTTCATATAAATAAAAAAAGAGAAATATTTACAAACACACACGCTAGAATGAGACACGTAAAGAACCATCGCTTCACAACTGTTGCTCGAATCCCTGGCGACCCTTTATATCGTCTCGCTAGATGAACGACACGACACGAAACGTTATCTTTTTATTACTAATAGTTATTTATTTATACATTATTTTATATGAAAGAAGAGATTTTACAGACACAAGTAAAGTTTGGATTCACAACTGTTGCTCCTGGCGTCCTTTAGCTCTTCACGCAATCTGAACGGTTGAAAAAGACATATCTCGCATACGAATATATTTCGTATGTTTTTTTATTATTCTTATATATAAAAATGAATCGCAAAATGTGTTGGTAAGCGCATAACTCAACAACGACAGGACCAATTTGGACAATTCTTTTTTTTTAATGTTTGTTGAAGTTCAAGCATGTTTATTACGGCGAGAAAAATTCGAATTGCCGGGTCCACGCGAGCGAAGCCGCGGGCGGAAAGTGAGTACTCAATAATTGTGTTTTCTTCATAATGAAGTACAAGACAAGGGGTTATTATTAAAATTTAGAGATACTTGCAAGATATATAGCTTCAGTTCGCAACTTTGTGTCTCTCATGTAGTACAATAATGCTCATAATTATCCATGTGATAACAGGAAATATTTTTAATAAAATTCTCTTTATATGAAGCTAACTGATAAATTGCCTATTTCAACGATCCGTTCCTATCTATATTAATTTATCGTCGAATAACCTCCACATACCGAACTATGCTAGAAGCCGTCGGGAATTGTAAACTTTTAAAAATAAAGTATGAAATATAAGAAAAAGTCTAACACACGCTTCTATATGAAACATGCCTAAATAATCAGCGATAAACTAAGTATAATATAAACTTCGTAAGAGAATAGTAAGTTTAATTAGTCGTTAATATTTTGTACATAATATATTTTTATTTGAATGGAAATAAACATCAACAACTTTTTTGACATTACAAACGTTGTTAATTTACGATTTTTAAACACAGCCTAATATATTTCGCTTATATATTATGCTGTTTGAAAAAATATTATAATTACTAGCTACAATTATATCATAATCTAGCTTTTCCCGTCTTCTTCACAATAAAGTTAATTCCGCTATATCCGTCCGCACAAAGCTGTCGGACTATTTAAAAGGGACATTTCTCAAACACTATACTTAATTAAATCTTTCTATTATTAACTACTAGCTGTGCCCCACCGTCACCCACGCATACAGCCTGTTCCCGTGGAACTTCCCGGATTAAAAGTATCCTAGGTCCTTCCTGATCTTAAGCTATCTCCTACGAATTTTCTGTCGAATTGGTCCAGCAGACTATAAGTGTTGTAACAAACCCGTGTTTATTTTAAAGTATTATATTAAAGTATTAGATCTTGATAATTAACATCGCCTACATTTACGCCTTCGATAGAACTACTATCATAATCATAATATGTATGAAATTTGATTCCCTAAGTAATAAATTTCAAAGGTTAATTATACCAGCCCGAGAAAATAGGTGATACATTTGGGAATATAACGATGTATCTATACATATAATCTATACATATAATAAAACAGTAACCGAACCATTTCTGTACATTGAATATTTTTCAAAAAGAGTAATTGGTATGTAATATGTATGTTCTATAGATACCAAAACCATGGTTAGAATTTTTTTTTTCTGTTTGTCTGTTTATCTGTTTGTCTGTTTGTCTGTTTATCTGTTTGTATGTGCGTCAATCACGTAATAACCACTGGGCAGATTTTGATAAAATTTTACATGCTGATAGACTAATATTAGGTCCAACTTATAGGCTACATTTTATTTGAAAAAATATTTTTAGGGGTAGCTTTCCATACATGTAAACGGAGGGTAAAAAAATAAATTCGCGAATACATCATTATATAAGGTGTCATTGGATAGGTCTTTTGAAACGAAATGGAGGTTTCTAATTGCATTTTTTGTTAAAATAAATATTTTTTGAGATATACGCCTCAAAAGTCGTGAAAATATCATACCACGTGACTATGCGCGATTTTGGTTGAGTTGCGAACATGCCTTTTTACACTCTTAACGTATAGATTAAGACGTTAAAAACATTAATAAATTCTCAAAAACCTTCAAAAATAACTAACTCTCCGCCCGCGGCCTCGCTCGCGTGGGATACAATTTTCTGTATTTTGAAGAGGCGTACGCACTGTGAGATTGGTCAAACCTAATTCCATAGAAAATTATAAAAAAAAAAAACTATTGACATGCGCATATCTCACCGGTCCTGCGACTGTAATTTTTTTTTAATTTTTGTTGTGCGCCCTAAAGAATACAGAAATTAGTAGCCCACGCGTGCGAAGCCGCGGGCGGAAAGCTAGTATTTATATATTATATTATTCATAACTAGCTCTTATCTGTGGTTTCGCGTATATACTTATATTTTAAAATATGAGTAAATCAATATTGCCTGTTACATATACAGGGTCTGTCGTAAATAGTGGATAATCCGTAAACTGTGGTTAGGCCTGATGTTCAGCTTTAAGAAAATGTACTTTTTATGTCAGGGTTGGCAATACTGTAAAAATTATGAATATTTTGGTGTTTTTTTCAAAATTTTCTACCGCGTCTATGATTTTGCTCATAACTTTTAAAAATGAAGATATTTTTGTGTACTTTTTTTTTTAAATTTAATCACAAATGCCTGTGCTATCTAATAAAAATACCATTTGAGGCATTTTTTTTTCGAAAACTATTAAAATTAGCATTAAAAGTTATTTTTTTGTTCGTTTTTTATTTTTCGTCAAGTTTAAACCATTAATTGTGAAAAAATAATATACTGCACCATAATTGCCCATAGTTTTAAAAACTTGCTCAGTTTGTCTAGTTTCTAAAAAGGTATAATATAATTAGTGTTTGATAAGCGAAATTTCTTTGTAGGAGCGAAAAAGCTCGTCACGGTCGGAAAATTGATATTTTCCATAATGCGTCTATGTCCCGATTTAGGCAGCTTAACTAATTTATATCATTTACGCAATAAAAAAATGCTATTGTATACCGTAATGTAGACCATAGCACTGTTCAAAATTATAAAATTATTTTAAATTAAGACTTTCGACTAAGTACATACCAGTTATCGCAAGGTTAAAAACTCAGGAAAAAAAAAAGAATAAAGAAAGCAATACACGCTCGTCCCGCGTGCGCAAAGGATCATTTGACTATTGTTATTGTAGCTGTCGGTAAATCCGTTTGTGTAATTAGTATTTCGGTCACTTAAAAGTACACAGATAA
>LQNK01000678.1:248917-270330 GCA_001586405.1 Phoebis sennae | reverse complement strand
CGATAGGTTATTTAAAATATCTCTTTTTTCATACATTTCGCGAACAAAGTTGTCTATGACGAGGATATCGGTTGGAAGCAATGAATTTATGAAATGAATATATCGTATATAGAAGATAAATGGTAATAAAATGTTCACGAGACTTGTAGGAATAACAATTAATTGAATAAATAATAACTTTTTGCGAAAAAATAGAACCGTCTTCACATTTGACATTAAAATGTATAAAATATCTATTATTTTATTTTTGTTGAAAACTATACAGAGTCGGTGCAAAATCTTGTTAAATTGCAAATAGGTAATGGGTACGCACCGACTTTGTAGGTCTTAGGGTATTTGTATGGCCAGACTCATCTCCTATCGAATGACTAATAAGACCAGCAAGAAGTAACATTGCTTCCGAACTAGTATCCTGCCAGACTTATCTACTTTCAAAAGTATTTATTTTACAGAAGACCGCTAAAACCAGCAATCCTAGACACATTGGACACACGAGCATCGTTTTTGACGGATCCTAATATTCATTATATATAATGTCACACGAGTACGCCCACTAATCCGCATCTTACGGAACACATTTTCTAAAAAAAAAAAACTTTTCATGCGTAGCTTTACCCAGTATTTTGCCAGACTTGTCCGCTTTCAAAGGCATTTACTTAACACAAACATCAACGAAGTCATCAACACCGCACACTACATCATATACAACATCACACTACATAGCTCAGAACTAAACTTACTTCTTCACCAGAATCTTGCCAGACTTGTCCGCTTTCAAAGGCATTTACTTAACACAAACATCTACGAAATCAGCAACACTACATCACATACCACATCACACTACAAAACTAATCACTAAACTTACTTCTTCACCAGTATCTTGCCAGACTTGTCCGCTTTCAAAGGCATTTACTTAACACAAACACCAACGAAATCAGCAACACTACATCACATACCACATCACACTACAAAACTAATCACTAAACTTACTTCTTCACTAGTATCTTGCCGGACTTGTCCGCTTTCAGCACGATCTTCGTGTGCAACTTCTCGAGGAACTTCATGGTCGGGTTGTTGTACTGGTTCAGGTTGTACGCCAGGCTGAACAGCTCCTCCGTCCACATCTGATGAAGAAACACGTTTAAAGATTCTTTATATCTCATCTATACTAATAATATATAGCTGAAGGGTTTGTTCAACGTGCAATTCGAAGGAACTACTGATCCACTTTGAAAAAAATCTTCTTGTATTAGATAAAGTCCAGGGGTGTTGCTTTTTGTTTAATTTTAAAATGTAATTCTATATTCATAAATAATTATTCCGTCGATGACATCGCAATACTGGGTTTAAATATGCATTATATTATGTTAGACAGAGCAAAGTTGCTCATGTGTAACCAACGTCAAGCCGAGTTAGTTTGCGATCTTTAAACCCGTGTTCTTAATTTTGTACGTCCATCACACACTTAAGACTCGAAAAAAAATAAAACCTAAATATATTTCATATAATATATTATATTCGTTATATTTATTTTAAACTAATGTTTTCGATTAACGTAAAAAGTAAATAAATAAAGCACTGTGGGATTATTTATGTATTACAAATTACACTGTACATCATTTTATTTAATTTTACGCGACTATTTATCATTACTAAATTATAAACTTTGTATAAATTCAAAGAGCAATTAATTCATAATTAGTTATAACTCGCGATTTAATCCACGATCGCGTGACACAATAACTTTTCTTCTTACTTTTACCCAATGAATTTTACTATGTGGTTCTATACTATAGCTTCCAACAGTGTTAAAAAACCTTTGTCATGCATCACTCTACCTATTTAAAAAACTCATCAAAATTCGTTGGTTAGTTTTAAAGATTAGGGAATACATAGTAAATAATAGTAATAATGCCTCCCCTACCGATATCATGTACCGAGACATTTTGTTAGAAAGATCTCAATAACATCCCACACGGGAAGCGAAAGCGACAAGCGACTTTGTTTTATACTATGTTGTGAAATCCTACATCAAAATTATGATCTTAAGCTCTTATTTCTGAAGAATTACTAAAACTGACGTTTTGTACGCATCAATTGGATACAATCATTAACAAGAAGTAAATACTAAAAAATGATAATTGTTTGATACAAACAATGAATTTATTAGTTTAAATACATAGATCTTGAATTTGGAAATTGATACATTCAGGTAAATGGATACAATCATTAACAAGAAGTAAATACTAAAAAATAATAATTGTTTGATACAAACAATGAATTTATTAGTTTAAATACATAGATCTTGAATTTGGAAATTGATACATTCAGGTACTGATTTGTCAGGTATCAATTTTAACATCGCTATTTGAACCGGTTTTTCGATGCGTAATCTCGTTGATGTTGTTCTGTTAAACTTAAATTTTTCAATTATTGTTATGTAAATAAATATTATTTCCCATTGAGAAGTCAAACAGTACAATTGACGTATAAAAATACAAGCTTAACATACTCAACCACAAAACCGTCAAACTCGATACAATATCATACTGTGAAAACTCGAAGAAAATTCCAGTAACAGCAACCCATAAGTTTCATACTTTATGTTAAACGAAGTTTGACGCGTCCTCGACGACAAGTTCGGTGTTTTTTGAATAAAGTGTAGACAAACTCTTGTGTCATAACTTCTGATACTCCCAACTAAAAGCTTTTAGCTAAGTGTAGGGTTAAAATGTACAGTCGACAAAATCATATTTTATTAAAAAGGGTTGTAGCACGGCTCTCTGAATCCGAACTCAAGCCGTGATTAAAATTTTCACTGACATCATCTTTGCGTTTCATTTATTGTTTTACTGGAAAATTCCAGAACAAAAGATTTTAAGAAAGTTTGCAGCGTTTAGAAATAACATACTCTTTCATTAACTGTTTTCATTTCGCGAAGTTATAGTTTATTTTACAACTGCGTTTCTGGCTGGGCTTGCATTTAATGCCTAACTAACGTGAACAGGATAAATAAACCCAGAACCAAAATCTAATTATTAACCTTCTTATATTTTAAATGTGAAAGTTTAGATGTTTTCGCATCAACCCTGATTCAAAAACTGAACGGGTTTTAATGAAGTTTCGTATACAAATAGGCTATGAGTTCGACGAAGATAAATTTTATGGATTTATATAGACCCCGGATTGAACGAGAATAAAACCGCGCACAGAAGCTTGTTTTAATTCTAAACGAAACCTTTTGAAACTAAATGCATAGTTGTTATGACTATAATGTCATATAAGAATTTATAAATAGACTAATGCATGTTCGTATTAAGTATCACTGCGTTTACATTTAACATGCTATTTGTAAGCTTAGTTCCAACAAAGTGTTACACGCCAACCAATGTTTTGAGTCTTATCAAGATTATGATAACGATCGCTTTTTAACCTTCACATGATATCAAAAGTAGGATCAAGTTATAATTAATAGGTTATAATGTTCACTGCTAAAGTTAAAATAATACAACATTTATGTTCAATAATACCTTTGTACATTGAAATAACAAACAAGCCTGTTAAATCGAAATCAACCAGTGAGTGTTAAATAAACTTCTACCCAGTGATTCATAAACCGTTATTCATTACAAAATCAATATCGCCATTAAAACCCGGCGAGTTATCTCAAACTTGTAAACAATAAATTGCATAAGATTAAGCTGAAACAAAACAAAAGACAGCAACAAGCTAATGCGATACGAAGCTAATTAAAACTTTCATCCCGGCTGTTCGTAGTCAAATATTCATCGCTAAAATGAAATGCCCGAGTCCCCTGGAGCCTGAATTTAAGCTAAAAGGAAAAAAAATCGTATATTTTCTTTAGTAATTGTAGTAATTACAATTACTAAAGAAAATAATAATTCAAGCTACGGGGAAGAAAAATATTATGTCATACTAAGAGCGGTGGAATGGAAAATAATTATGATAAGAGACTATTTATTAATGGGGAAGGGAAGGCTCGTAAACATTCAGTATAAGTGTAATATAGCAGTCGTATTTGCGAAGAGAAAGTATCATTCGATGGATGGTGGAGCGATCGAAACATTGTTATGTGAATAAGATTGATATGATATTGGTATAGCCATTCATACAAGTGATCCTACTACCAATAATAATACGAAAAGTTACAATGATGGATCTTTGATATGATAGTAAAAGTAGCTTAATCGATAGTTTCGTAATCTTGTGGTGTTGCCCTATTAAAGAGACTATGTGCCGTTTTATGGATAATAAAGAAAACTTTGATTTATTCCTGACTAATTTAAAAGTATATTTTTATGATAAAATAAGAAGGACGGTAAATTCAAGCTATATACATAAAATACAATCGAGTTATATTCATTGCACAGCACAAGAATTTTAGTAAACACAGGCATACATTTAGGAAAACGAATCATCGGAAACACCTAGTCTGCCATAAAAACAATAGTATTTTCAAACAACTTTTAACGTATCAACAAAAATAAAACTCAAATAAAATGCAGAGCGTTGAACAATAAACCCACTTCAAATAAAACGGAATAATCTCGGCTGTTTCTGGTAAAAGTTTTAACTGATGCTCCAATATTTACTGTGTGACAGCCCAATACCTAGTAATCCCACTACAATAGTTTAAGAGGATTTTGGACTCTACAATGAATACAATTTTATAATTGGCTATTAACAGTTTGTATTTTTAAACATCCGTAATATTGAAGTTAAGTTTTCGCTCGTTCTTTTGAAATCTACTGCAATCGAATCGGTGAAAACGAGATGAAAGCATCTAGGTTTTATAGACGTTAAAATGAATGTAAATTGGTTTATTAAGTAGAGTCTACGCATTACCGTAGCAACCGCGTAGCGGTTAGCCATTAGACTGTTACTTCTATACTTTACAATATTAAAAATATGTACCAGTTTTGCTCATAATATTAAAAATTTACAAAAAATGAGAGGGAAGATAGATGTAAATTTGTTCGTTGATCAATAAAGAAAAGAGACCAATACATAAGATACAAAGTATAGTTATAAACTGAGACTTTTTGAAATTCCTGCATATCAAAATGTACGAAAGCATGATTAGAACGCAAGCGAGTCTAACACACAACAAAAATATAATACGTTACATGATGTATGTGTATTTCATACTGGCTAGGCACACATTAATTATTATGTAAACCAAGGCATTGTCACAAGGAAGCGATGTTATATTGCGAATTAATATTTAAAGCATATCCTTTAGCAATCGATCTCATGAAATGCTTTCGGAATAAATTATGTATACAAAATTAGTAGATTGATGTATAAGTTGAATGTTAACACGTTTATATCATCCTTTTTTTAAGGATCGAGTCCGTATAAGACTCTTATGTATTGAGGTACTTTTTTACATACCACCTGCACCGGTATGAGAGGTAGGTTCTACTAAGAAGAACCAATAATGACCTTAATTAGTGCTCGATAAGAAATTACGAGAAACGATAAATTGCAAAAGACGATAATAATAATATGATAACAAGTGCACTATTTATCTTAGAATCTCGGAATAAGCAATAGATTCAATATGAAACCACCTCCGTGGTCTCATTCATTACTAATAGAAAAATAAATTTAACCTCTGGCACGGTTATTCATTCTTATTATTAATTCTCCATACTCACGCAACTGACCAACTATTTTATAAAAACTCCACAGTTTCGAAGGACTTTAGACTAATAATAATATTCCTATACGTATTGAATTAAAGACTTTCTACACTGTTTCCACTATTTATTAGTAAACTTTATTAAATTACAACTGGTTTTAATAATAATTAATCATCAGATAGGAAAAAAAAATTATAAAAAATATCAATTTTATGGGTATGAGTTCTATGTAACAGCATAAACAAGACACGAAAATAAAACAGATTAATAATATGACCATAGATAATTCAAAATCTATGATCATATTATATATTAAAAATTAATAAACAAATTATTAAATTCATTTGTAATGTCAAAAAATACATTATTTTAAACATTACCGAAGGTTACAAAAATTGACACAGATTAAATAATTCATGAATTATCTATGGTCGTATCATTTAAGTCGTAGATTATAAAAATTAGAAAATAAAATTTAAAAATTAGTCACAGATTTAAGTAGATTCACTAATTCACACATCTCAAAACTGCTTATTCGTCTTTTTATACATGACTAGTATAAATAGAATGTAACACGTTCATACCTTAATTTTCAGCATTTATTTTTAAACATTTTTCAAACACCTAACGTTCCCGAACCAAACATAAAATCCCTTTATAACTCTTCACATGCTTTACGCCAAAGAATTCCTATGTAAACTTGTGAAATGGCCCGCCCATTCCGCCCCTCAGCAATTACACAAGAATTCCTATGCGATTTATGGAATACACGAGCTGCAATATCTTGACACGTTTCGTGAATATTTGTCCGTCCGCATGTTCCGTATAATGGAATTTGTCGAGCTTATTGCCCGCGGTAAATAGTGGGAGCAGTTCAGCCTAACCGTGAGCAATACTATACAAACACAACTAGCAACTAGGATTAAGCATTTTTTAAATACAGGCATAGGAATTTATTTGCGAATTATGGAATAATGGCATGTCTTATGAAATTTGGTGAATATTTGTTCGTCCACGTAAGCATACAACGGAACTTATCGAGTTTATTATCGAGCCCACATTAAATATTGCGACCCGTAAGCAAGCCCGTGTTTCTATGATACACACTAACACCCGTATTCTACGAAGTTACCTTAATACTTCTCCACTCAACCACGCCTAAGGTTACATCAAATATGACGTTGAGAAATATTATTCAGTGTTCTAAGATAAAAGTTTGACATATCTGGAGTATCCACCAAAGACGCCGAATAGTGACTGAGGTTGAGTAGTCGAGGAATGCTCAAGGTACGCGTACAAGATACGGGTGTAAGCCTAGCTTAGGGCTACGTAGCAGTTCGCAGTACCTCTTGCTGGCTTGTTGGATGTATGAAATTTTCAGTTCTCATTAACAAATAAAAATATATGAAACTATTGTCATTAAACTTTCTTTTAAACATTTAAAATACAACTGTGCAATATTGTTAAAGCTACTACATAATAACAATATAATCATTCTCTCGACGTAACATTCATCTAAAAATTCACAGCTAAATCCTTGTTTTCATTTACTGCAAAATATCTTTCCTATTTTCAAAATACAATTACACAAAAATCCTACACGCGCTGCAATATCTGCACGTTTGTGTATCAGTCCATCGGTCCCGTACTCCCGTATAATGGAATTTCTCGCGCGGTGCCGAGCTGGCCGCAACACGTGTCAATCTACAACTAACAACCGAAATTGAGCATTATCAAGCGATTAAAGTATCTTTAACGAAAATATTAAATCTTTCTGCCCATCAACTTCGAAACAAAGCCTTTAAAGCACTAAAATGTTACCTGGAACAACAATAACATTTGCAGCACCTTAGACTATGTTAAAATTGCATTATAACTTGTGAAACTGAATGTGATTTTCGTAATTATTTGAATATATACTTCTAAATAAAATAAAACAAGAATTCATATGCGAATTTTATAATACACGAGCTGTAATATTTACATGTGAAAGTCCGTCGAGGGCGAGCTGGCCGCAACACGTGTCGATTTAAACTAACAACTAATATTGAGGATTTTCAATTGGAAAAAGCTTTCAAAAGTGAATATTTCATCGTTTTCAAATGAATATGTACCTTGCATTATTTAGTTTAGAATGACAAAGTAATATTATCCTGGTAACAGTTCGCCATTTGTAATCAGTTGACAAAAAACAATTCTTAGCATTTATTTAACAAATTCAGTATTTTTTAATGTTTTCATATGATACTTTATTGAAAACTTTCCATACATTCTTCAATCCTTCGGTTTCATTTGATGAAATTTATTGCGCGGTGTTCTTATCTGCCCCACGCGTAGTGAACTAGACAAGTGTGTGGTCTTTATTTACAATGCCAGGATTAAAATTTGTATACAGTAGGACTTGTATGCAATTATAAGAATCCGCGAGCAATCGTCACATATATTGTATTTATACGTACACAATATGAGGATAGTTTCACTTACGCCACATTTTATGACTTAGGAGATTCTATTAAATGCAATTTGTCGCGCGTCGCAACCGTCCGTAGCGCGTGTCTTCTAAAAAATAATTTAATGTGCAGTCTTGATTAAAAGCTGCATACTGTTAGACTTGTACACAATCATAAGCATCCACGACAAATCGTCACATATGTTGTAGGTGCACGTATACGATATGAGGGTAGTTTAATTTTCGCCACATTATGTGTATTCAGAGATTCTGTATAATGGAAATTGTCGCGCATTGTACCCGTCCGCTGCACGTGTCACCAACTAGATAATTTACTGTGCGGTCTTCGTTCATAATGCCTTGATTAGAAGCTGCTTTGAAATATGAACCTCATTCATATTGTTAAACTTTGTTTAATCATCGCCGCACTTAATCCTTAAAAGCGTGCACTAACATGACTTATTAAGAGTGGTTGTGAAACAGGACTCGTACATGTTAATACGGGTATCCCTTTTTGAGAACAGATAAAGATAGACTTTATCTATCCATCCTATCCTATCCTATCTGATCCATTATATCCTTAGACACATTGTAAATGTAATTGCAAACCCAATTTCTATTTTATCGAGTTTCATACAATTCCATATATAGGTAGAGTACCTTAATGGTCCTGTAGTTTTGGAGGTGGTTAAACGTATATTAGTAACAAAATATTGAAATGCGAAGTTAAATCAATCAATTTCCATATCCATGCAATCTTGCAATTTATTTAAACCATACAACCAATAATATAAACAGAAACATATGGAACCAATAAAGGAAATTTTCTAACAACAGAATGCGAGCACGCAAAACTGCTATCAAAACTGAAAACACCGAGTCGTGTCATGGAGTTTTCCCACAAATTTCACGACACTGAAACCTCCACCATAGAGCATAAATAGTAATAGAACGCAGATATAGGAATATAAACCGTTAGTACGATCAGCGTACGGCAGGGTATGAACAGCCCATAAAAATCTCTGCCTTATTGATCTTGAGTATCATCTATATGTACAAAGGACAACAAAGAAACCATTACGCACACCTATTTTAACTCAAAACTCTGTTTTTAACGAACCATCATCATGTTACTTTATACATCTCAAGCTGAGCTCCGCGGTTAAACTCGCGTATGTATCCAGTTCCCGTAGGATTTTCAAGAGAAAAACTATCCTATGTCATTCATAGGGTTTCAAAGAATCTCTGTGAAAATTTCATCCAAATCGGTCCTGTAGTTTCGGAGCCTATTAAATACAAACAAACAATCAAATCTTTCTTCTTTATAACATTCGTATGGATAGCTATTCATTAATAACTTGCACGATACTAAATAGGTATTACTACATTAATAAAACACGATTGTCTATAGAACGTGTACCAATGATCTCAACGACAAAGCGATCACTCTATACCCCTTCATACCCCACGATCTCCACTGCCTATCGTAGCTATGTATTCACCTGTTCAGGAAACACATTACCCGTTCCACGAACCCCACATTGCCCTTAATGGCACTTACAATTCAATCTTGGCGAGCACATCTATAATTAGAGTACAATATTGCAGCCCACTGCCGCTCCCGGCCAAGCCTTTGTGAGAGCCTGGAGATACACGTCATCACCGGACATATAAATTACCAATTGATATCGAGTCCCTTAATATTTGCTATAAGATGTATACCGATTATACCGAACCGAATTCCTCAACCCAAAAATTAGAAGGTAACTTTATTTTATTTTTCTTGAAATCTATACAAAGTCGGTGCAAGCTTTTGTTAATTTGAAAGTAGGTAAAGGCACCAACTTTATATTTTAAGTTATTATTTTTTCCATTCTGAGTAACATGTGAACACCTCAGAATAGTCACAATTCAGTTTCAAAGTTAGAGTTTAATTAGGTATTAATACATCATTCAATACATCATTAAGCCTTAACCGCACAGCTTATACTGTTGATTTTCGAGTTCCCTGGAATATCTTCCACGTAGATGATCAGACTTGAATTAAATTTCTACATTTTACACTGACACTATACTTTCAAATGCAAAAAGATTTTTTCAAATCGGTCCATAAATGCCGGCGATATGCGGTAAAATCCATTAAAAAACGGACGAATTGCGAACCTCCTTATTTTTGGAAAATCGTTTTAAACATGTCAGAATTCGAAAACTATTGAAATCACAACATTTATACAATCATAATAAAAAAACCTATAAGTCGGCATCAGTATTCTGTTTACACCCGCGAAAACGACCTCCCTCATCGCTGAGGATCAAACCTCTTTCAACTTAAGCACTCATAACAGAATATGATAACAGTGTTAAATTCCTAATTTACGACCAGCATTATTGACCCCCAAGGACTGGAACCTTCCAGGGGGATCGGGGCGTGGCTCGGTCTAATTTATAGTGGTCTCGTATTCATTAACCAGTTTTATGTCGTCCGTAATAAAATGCTGAGTATCGAAGTGAGGCAGACGTAAAATATCCATTTGGTATAGTTTTTAAAGCGTCAATTTCATTACCTTTTACCTGTATTGGCTATGGGGTTTATGGTTTGGCCGCTACCGTATATTTAAGATTTTATGACCAACTTTTAACGTCATTGCGTTTTATGCGGATGTTTGTGTCGTTTTGTTATTGATGATTTTGTTTAAAAAAAAACAACAAAAGTAAAATGAATGCATATAAATCTAAAATGATTAATGTGGATTCATTAATTTTGAACATCGCTCTATGCGAAAGAGAAAAGTGAAAAAAATCCTACTGGAAAGTTTTAGACAAATTTTAATTCAATAATTCATGTTTTGAATCATATAAACTAGCCGCGCC
Organism: Phoebis sennae; assembly: GCA_001586405.1. NCBI lineage: Eukaryota > Metazoa > Arthropoda > Insecta > Lepidoptera > Pieridae > Phoebis > Phoebis sennae. The sequence goes on along the minus strand of LQNK01000678.1, from coordinate 259,344 downwards.
CTGCTTTTTTTTCACCCGCGTAACTTCTGATCTGATTATTCTGAATCCTTACCTATATGTAAACCAAGTATCATCATAATCCCTTCAGTACTTTTTCCGTGAAAGACTAACAAACATACTCACAAACTTTCGTAGTTATAATGTTGTAGGATTCGGTCACCAGAAAAGTATTTTCGGATATGTTATTTTTCGTAACACTGCGGTCTAATATTAATTGGGTCAATAACTGCACTGGGAAAAATTATAACCCATTAATCATTCAAGGAAATTTTTTAACAAAATACAAAGAGGTAAAACTTGATGTACAAAACAAGTTTCATTCATGAATTGTATTGTAAATATTATTCCATTATATTTACCTTTAGTTTCATTCAGAATTAGAATTCTCGTAAATAGTTTCGTTTGTAAATTGTTAGAAATATCTTTTAACGCGTACAAGGGCATGCGTCGGCGCATTCAAACATATAATTGATTGAAGTAAAAATTACTAAACAGAACCAATACTTCATTAAGCATACAAATAAAATAATATATAAATGTTAAAAAAATATTATTTTTTTATATCTTTATTTTGAGCTTTATCGTATCGCGATACTGTCAAAAAATAAATTCAAGGAAAGCCTGTTATTTCGAAAGTTCTATAGGAAATTTACCAATAACATATGATTAATATGGTGTCATTTTCTCTCCGACCAATACTTGCCGTCTATTTATCAAAGTTTCCTGAATCACATAATATGTCCAAAATATGAATCATTTCATATGACATTGAATTCAATTAAAGCGTGGCAGACTATGTGTTATAATATGATTTGGTTTAGATGAAATCCTACCGTGAAATAAAACAAAGTCAACAACATCGTCTTGACCAATACAAACTAAAGATTCCGACTGTACTATAATCTGTGCAAATTTAAAGAGATACTAATAAACATTCTGAGGAAATAGCGGACCCCAGAGGACCCCACAGCTGACGGCAACGATCCATTTCATTAATAATTCCTCTGTTTTCTAGAACAAACGCTAGACAGCATTTTGTCCCGAACGAATCTTGTTTATTTTCCTTGCGTATTCATAAAAAACGCTCGCCGATGTAGAACACGCGATGATAATACATTACTACTCGTATATTTCACTTTTATTGCCGAATTGACGGCGAATTTGCTTATTCAGATCAAGAGAAATGTTTGGATAAACTAGTATCCTAATTGTACAGAGCTAGAATAAAACTGACGTATCTCCGTAATTTCTATAAGAAGGATCTTTCAATTTATTGTTAACACAATGGAAAGTAAGATTAACGAAGTATTTTCCACTAGCAAAACTACATGCCTAACTGATCATTGCATTCCAAAAGATTCTAGAAGAGTTCTTTTTTCACGTTTTTTTTTTTCATGTTAACCCAAGATTCTTCGTTGGAACGATTGTAATAGGGACGTGGGCAGAAATACAACGTAACATAATAAATACAACAAATCGCAAGTAAATACGAACGATATCAAGATAAATTCCCAGTGTCATACTGGCTCTGCACAGATACGGGTGACTAATGTCCGGACCATGAGACATGGATCAAAGCGATTTTCCCCAGAACTGCGGGTCTTACCATTCGGCTATATTTATTTTATATAATAACTTTTTGCCAAAAAATAAAACCGACTTTGAATAGATTGAGGAAGGCGGTTTTATTTTGTGGCCAAAAATTATAATTTTTAACCGACTTTCAAATAAAAGAGCAGGTTATCAATTCAACCGTATTTTTTTATGTTACCTTATATCTCCGGAGTTAATGGTCGATTTGGAAAATTCTTTTTGCATTCGAAAGAGTAGTGTCAGTGTGGTCCAATAAAATTTTGGTTCAAGTCGGATCATGTGGAGGATATTCCAGGGAACTCCTCGAAAATCAACAGAATAAGCTAAGGACGTTACGTCTCCCGGCACTCAGTTATGGCTAACAAGGGCAAGAACTGAAACGGTATTGAATTAACCTCCGCAGTCCTCCATTCGATCGAATCCGTTTACTATGTACTACGCCTGGATATACTGTAAATGTTGATGCTAACGCGTAGCTGAGAACGTTGTGTTTCCTGGCCCTCAGATAAAGCTAACAAGGACAGGATAATACGGTATTGAATTAACCTCCGCAGTCCTCAATTCGATTTATCCCGTTTACTAAGTCCATGTAAAACGCCTAATTGTCCTATAAATGTTGATGCTAAAGGCAGCTAAGAACGTTGCGTCCCCTGGCCCTGAGTTATAACTGACTAAGAAGGGCAAGAACTGAAGCGGTATCGAATTAACCTCCGTAGTTCTCGGCGGCGTCGCAGCCACCGCCCGTGCACCCGCAATTCGATTTATCCCGTTTACTAAACCCACTTACGAAGCATGATTGTGATTCGATATACTGCCTTTGACAAGCATGTTACTAATTTTCAATAATGCTATATAGCAAGCAAAGCAGCATGCGGTTAGTTAATAATATTAAATAATGACCAATGTCCATGACACAGCATCAGATGTATCACAGATATTTAAGTCAAATAGGCGGAAATCAAACCCATGGATTTTACTATAAAACGTTTTCTTTATGGATACATCACTCGATATGAAATAAAAGGTAGTGGTAATGGACATTGAAAATAAGGCCATTTAAAATGCATCTCATGATTGTTTTCCTGCTCAATTAAAATACTATATTGTTACGACCGCAGATGTGTTATGATTACAATTACAGATTTTAGTTCATTTATTATAACATATTTATGGTTGTCAATTAAAAACAGTTTTTCGCTTGAAGGCAATTTAATTTTAATCAAAAAAAATTCTGATGATTCGAAAAGTTTCAACATTAATAATTATGATCGGAGAATATCTTAAAAATATTTGTCTTTCAATAGGTCACAATAAAATATCAACAGAGCAGTAGTATCTAGCCAAATCACGGCCTATTTAACAGTAGCTCGGATGGTAGTCGGCTGCCATCTAAGTTTTTCTCAAAAAAGACAAAGATGTTACGGCACCTGCACATATTCCTAAATGTAAGGATTTCCACGTGTAAATCTGCCTTCATTGTTCACCGAAAATTTAATTCAGATTAAATTACAAGCGGCGAGCACTTAAACACTTTTATTTTGACGTAAACTTAATTCCGCCGTAAAACGTGTTACGGAGCACTTTATATTTGTAGGTGTTTAATGACTAAAGTTCAGACGGCCGCAGCGATATAAAATGCTTTAGATGTTTAGTGTTTTACGTTCAAATAAATATACTGACATTAAGGTAGATAATTACAGCCGATAACTGGCGCACGAGGAGAGTTCGATGACGGGGACAAAGCAGTTTCAGGTAATACCCTAATATATATCGAAGTTTGTTTACGGAGTCAAACTGCGTGGGAAAACTCCTTGATAACTTATTTGTTTGTTGAGAGTATGTGGGCACATTGTGCTGAAGCTATTTTTAAGTATTAACTATGTTTACCATTGCCAATTGAGACTAAATCGATAATACTTTCTTGTTCTTACATTCTTGTTTTTAACGGTGTTAATGTATAGTACATTAACATAAATAATGTACCTAAAAGTCATATTATATATTTAACTAGACGTGCCTAGCGGTTTCACCCGCGTACATGGCCCGTTCCCGCGGGATTTCTGAGATTAAAAATTATCCTGGTCCTAAGCTATCTCCCTACGAATTCTCTGCCGAATTGGTCCAGCAGATCTCGAGTTATAAGTATTGTAACAAGCCCGTCTTTATGTTATATACATAGATTAACCAACATTCTTACATTACATCATTATGAGTATGATTTTTGGCATGTTGTATATACCTATAATTGTTTCTTATATTTAAATCCAACTAAACATATTTAATAATTTTGAAAATGTATAAATATAAACAAACGTTGGTATATCTATTAAATAAATGAGTTAACATATACGCACTTCTATATATTAACAACCTTTCTGAACCGCTTTCTTTCAGAAGCAAAGTTTTTCCGACATTTAACTTTTTATACAAAACTTTCCGCCAACAAACTCGAGGTTTCAATCCGGGCCCTTGAGCGGTTCTCTCCATTCGATGATCCTTTATTAATATTTAATGTAAAGAGCTTTTCCCATTGATATTAAACTTGTACAATACAATTTACAATATATACACCGAGAAAAACATACCGATTAAGAATAAATGCACGCATATTTTAATTTAACTTATAAAAAAAAATTCACCACATGTCTAAATGATACAAAAGAGATAGAGCGTAATTTAAACAATTATATGATAAAAGGGCAGTTTTAGCTTGTAAGAGTATGGGAGCGATCATAATCGATTGGTGTTTTTAATATTCTATTCACAATTTCTTCACATCTTTTTACCATTAAACGAATATTTCAAGACTAAAATTAGTGAAATCGGTTCAACGATTCTCGAATTTTAGCGAGACTAACGAACAGCAATTCATTTTATATATATAGATTATAGTTTACCTGAGCGATCTCCTTCCTGGTGCAGCAGAAGTTCACAAAGGTCACATTCACGAAGTCGGCGCCGTAGCAGACCGTCACCGTCTTGTCCTCGAGCGAGTCTTGCGAACCGATAAGCACCACGTGCCGGATTTTTGGGTCCTAGAAAGGAAAAGGTATTCAGTAAACATGATACACACACACGTGTATAGATAAATTAATCCACGAAGACGCGCCCCACTATTTTTCACAATCGACGGTATATGTATGCAAGTTTCCGCTTGTGTGAGGTACTACTATACCATACATTACCAATGCGTGTACACGCACACTAAAATAAATAGACTAATCAGTAAAGTATAGCGATCATAGTAAAATATTTCCAAATTCAAAAATTGGTGTGGATGGCACTATCTATACCCCGTAACGGCCGTTTTCAATAATGTATCAAAAATTATGGATAGATTGTAATCTCAGATTAAATGACATTTAATTGTCAAAAGTCATAACAAAGGCTATCCGTCGACAGCGCGTTGAAATCAAAGTAAGTGCAAATAGATAGATTAGCCTGACTTTAGTAAGCATAACAAGGGATAGATAAAATATTGAAAACGGCCGTAAACCTACTACTGGGCACATGTCAAAATTCTCAATTTATTATTTTTTACCATTTTTGGCGCAAAATTTACTATTTATTTTTATACAACACTTTATTGTACACAATATATGTATAAGTATAGAGTATATGTATATATAATAAAAATTAAAGATAACTGTAGTGTACGATAATTTACATAGATATAAAGATATAAATAGAACGCGAATTCCCGATTCAAAATAAAAATTCCAAAAACATAACATATAAATAAAGATTTCAAAAGTCTGAATCAATTCTGAATTTCGTTAAAAAATAATACTACACTACATGGTATAGAATAAAAATTTTTGCCAAAAAATAGAACCGACTTCCTCGCTCTAAAGAGTAGAAAATAACTTTTATTTCATTTTTGTTGAAATCTATACAAAGTCGGTGCAAAATCTTGTTAAATTGTAAATAGATAAAGGCACCGACTTTGTATAGATTTCAACAAAAATGAAATAAAAGTTATCTTCTACTTTTTACAGCGAGGAAGTCGGTTCTATTTTTTGGCAAAAATTTTTATTTTATCCTTTTTAGTGAGAGTTAGATGTGATTACCCTTCACAGAAGTGAAGGGTAATCACATCATCTAGTCACAATTCAGTTGATATATACGTCATTAAACCTTAACCGCAGAGCTTATTCCGTTGATTTTCGGGGAGTTCCCTGGAATATCTTCCACGTGGATGGTCAGACTTGAACCAAATTTCTATGGGACCACACATGAACTCTACTCTTTCGAATGCAAAAAAAAAATTCCAAATCGGTCCATAAACGCCGGAGATATGCGGTAACATACATAAAAAAAAAATACGGTCGAATTGATAACCTCCTCCTTTTTTTTGTAAGTCGGTTAAAAACTCATAATAAATCATAAAAAATACATGCAAGCTTTTAAAAAAAGTGCCTCTACAAATTAATTTTACAATATTTACGTATCGTATAAAGAAAACACAGGAAACAAACGGGAAGACAATACCCCAGCCGTGTGTAACAAATGGCAAACTTAATGAGACTGGGGAATTAGACTTTATTAAAAATTCATACGACCCATATTTGTATCTCGACCACTTTAATATGCGAATTGCAAAAAATAGTACACTGTGATAGTAATCTCTACCCTTTAAAGGTATTAAAAAATAGCGTTTACATTTTTAGTCTGTCGTATGATAAATTTTTTTAGCAATAAAAGTTCGCTTCGTTATATTAGACGGAAAGAATGAATGAATGAATTAAAGTTTTATTTTGAATCAAATCTTATAGCTAACATAAGACAACACGATAATGGGAAAGATACAGTACGAAATAGGCGGTCTTATCGCTAAAGAGCAATCTCTTATGATCTTTGTGGGTTGCAAAGTACAAGGATGCACATTTTACAAAAATATTGTATTATTTAACGTGTACCTTAAAAGTAACCTTTTAAACATATATAAACTCTTATTTATCTTTTATTAAATAAAAAAAAAAAACTGGGAAAAATTCGATCCCTAAACATTATTCAATATTCCCTCAGTTCAGTCCCCAAAAAATCTTTGAAAAACACCACATAAGCATATAAGGATATCAAATATCAAAGTGTTCACATGTACAATGTATGCGAACACACACAAGACCTGTCGCAGCTTCCGTGAAAAATGATTCCAATATACGCTCCGTATTTATTGTGAAACGCCTCACGTTATGTTTTGCATTGATATTCAGTAATGTGTATCGTTTAATAAAATGATAATTTATAGTCCGTGGCGTAATCCATCTTAAGTCCTGTATGCTTATGTATGTATGTATTAATATGCTTCGGTGCAATAAGGCTCACTTACATGTGTTATTAAATTGTAAAGAATTTATAAATAAAGCTGCTCATGAATTTAAAAAAATACGCCTTGTTTTTTTACCTTTAACCAACAATATATAAAAACCTACTGTAAGTTATAAAACAGTTTAAATGAACTTTGACGGCGGTAACTGAAACACAAATTAATTTTGAAATGTTAAAGCATAAATTTTATTAAGCTCCTAACTAATTGAGCATAAACACGCATTTTTTTTAAATCCTACCAAATAACGTGTTAAGTCACCATTATTACCCTTTCCAAGTACAGGATACTCGATTTCATTACATTCAACCAATATGTTTATATACGAGTATTCATGAAACGCTCATAAATACCGAGTATTGTTTTACGGCCCACGTTCAACAATAGAACAACAAATACTGCTGAGCCATAAATCTGACCGAATCATCTGGAACCTCATCAAGCGACGAGCGTGACTCCGCTTGTCTAATATAATTAATGGTGCGCCGAACGAGGCTTAAACTTTCACTGAACTATTTACGCGAAACATTTACAACTGCACGGTTTCTGTTAAATTCTATTTTGTTTACACGTTTATGTTAAAGTCAACGACATTTTGAAATAGCAATTAAAAAACTATGAACAAAGATTGTCTCATACCCCACAAATAGATGGGCAAGCGAAGCTTTCCCTTATAGATCCTAATAATTATGTTTTATCTGATTCTATTGGTATTAATGTAAACATTTCATCCAAATCCGATCATTGTACATACAATCACCCTCACAAACTTTTGCATTTATAATATTCTAGTTGATCCGCTATGATAGCCTATGTTACTCGTGGATAATGTAGCTTTTGAATGATGAAAGAATTTTTAAAAACGGGCCAGCAATTTTTGAGCCTATTCATTACAACCAAACAAACAAAGAAACAAAGTTTTCCTCTTTATAATATTAGTGTAAAGGTAGAATTTTAGGTTGAAAATCATTGTACTATTAATGAAAATATGTCTTCAACGTACAAACACTGACATTTTACAATCACAGCTTTATTCTAGTAACATTCAGTAATAGTAATAATTTAGCAGTAAATCACAATTCATTTTCATATGCAAATCGATCTTGGAACGAATTACTAACAGTAGACAGAACATGATTAGATTTAATATTGTCTAACACTCTAGCCAAAAGGCCGAGGAGTAAAATCTAATATATGATTATGAAGCCAATATGGGAATGTTCCAACGACCCAATAGATTTTATATCTAACATACATCAAAAAGAATTACGAAATTAATATTTTACTGACCTCAAATTGAAAACTTTTCCTATGTTGGTGATATTATAAGTAATAGTGTACTTTGGGGGATAACCCAATTTTAAACTGTGTGCCAATTTCAACCCAAATCCATTTTACTATTTTATGTGATGCATAGTTCTAAAATTCACACATGAACTTTTTTCCCTTATACATTTATAGATTTTAAATTACATTATTCAGACCATAAACTGGAGGCATAAAAATTTTGTATTACATTATTCCATTAATAAATAATATTTAATTTGTTTTTTATTTATGCTTTGTCTGCACCCGACGTATTTTTACCTCCCACAACGTTCGACTAGCGCCCTCAAATCGGACAGATTTTCAATATAATCAATAACATTGTCTGATCATAGTATCTCAATAAATTATTTATTCACAGTGTCTGAACGCAGCCAACGCATCCTTGCCTCCCCCGCCCAGTAAGTTTCTCGATAATCCCTTGTCTGGCATCTTAATTATATTGTCCGACAATACTAACGATTCACTGCTTATGACCACAACATTGTCACCATCTATGGTGTAATCCTACAGACTACAGATCCACCTCTTAATTATAATCAATAACACAATGTTCATTTATTCATGGGTGTTCATTTATCTATAGTATGTATGTATTTACAAAAAAAAAAGAAAAGTATATTTAAGTATGTCTATCAGTTATCTAGTTTCCATAGTACAAGCTTTGCTTAGTTTGGGACTAGATGGCGTTGTGTTAAATGTCCAGGAATATTTATTATTTATTTATTATTAATGTATCTCAATAAATAAATAATCTATATTCACTGTTTCTGACACATTATTGCCTCTCTCGCTACTAGGTTTTCAATAATCTGTTATCTGGCATCCTTTATATTGTCCGATGTTACTGTTTATGAACACAACATTTTCAACATCTAATGCGTAACCCCCTACATATAAATCTCTTTATTACAATCACAACACATTGTGTCTCAATAAATAATGAATTTGTATACACTATTTCTGCATCCAACGCATCCTTGCCTCCAAGGCCGTTTCCACCCGACTAGTTTCTCGGTAATCCCTTGTCTGGCATCCTCATTATATTGTCCGACGATACTATCGATTTACTGCTTATGAACACAACATTGTTCCATCTATGGGGAAATCCTAGGGATCAGATTAAAACTGAATGGAGCGTAGGCTTGAAAACCAAGTGCAATTTTATATGTTTACTAGCTTTCCGCCCGCGGCTTCGCACGCGTGGCCTACTAATTTCTGTAGTTTTTAGAGGCGCACAACTAAAGTTTAAAAAAAATACGGCTGCAGGTATTGCAGATATCGCTGATATATTTGCATGTTTATAGTTTTTTTATGATTTTCTATGGAAATAGGTTTGAAAAAACCTCACAGTGCGCGCGCCTCTTCAAAATACAGAAAATTGTATCCCATGCGAGCGAAGCCGCAGGCTGAGAGTAAGTTATTTTTTGACGGTTTTTGAGAATTTATTGAGTGTTTTAACGCCTTAATCTATACGCTAAGAGTATAAAAAAAGCATGTCCGCAATTCAACCAAAATCTCACATGCCCACGTGGCATGACATTTCTACAACTTCAGAAGCGCATATCTCAAAAAACGCTTGTAAAAACCTGTACTTTATTTTTAAAGACCTATCCAATGACACCCCATTTAATGATGTATGCGCGAATTTATTTTTATACCCTCCGTTTACATGTATGAAAAGCCGCCCCTAAAAATATTTTTTCAAATAAAGTGTAGCCTATAAGTTGCACCTAATATCGGTCTATCAGCATGTGAAATTTTATCAAAATCTGCCCAGTGGTTATTACGTCATTGACGCACATACAAACAGATAAACAGACCAACAGACAAACAGACAAACAGATAAACAAACAGACAAACAGAAAAAAAATTCTAAACATGGTTTTGGTATCTATAGAAAAATCTCTTTTTGAAAAATATTCAATGTACAGAAATGGTTCGGTTACTGTTTTATTATATGTATAGATAAAATAAAGAGAGTATGAGATATTTTTAATTAACGAAATATGTGTAGAAATTATGGGCACAGCACTTGCAAAGCGTTGATTTAAACATACTTTTATTCTATTGAACGGAAAATAAATAAATAAATATTCCTAGACATTTAACACAACGCCAACTAGTCCCAAACTAAGCAAAGCTTGTACTATGAAAACTAGATAACTGATAGACATAC
>LQNK01000678.1:232015-242421 GCA_001586405.1 Phoebis sennae | reverse complement strand
AAAACGTGCAGTAAAGTGGTCAGATAGATGAGTTGTAAAAAATATGTATAAATTGAATTGTGATGACCCTAAATAGGTTTGTTTACATTTATTCGTCATTGAATATGGCTGAAGTATAGAACTACTATAAATTTTTATGGTGAAATAAAAATCAGACTGTCAAATTATAGACGCCTTCTATCCATAATCGCACCAATAAAATAATATTATAGACAGACAACGTTCATAATAAAATTTGCTACATGCTACATGCTACATTTTCACAACAATGGTTATCGGCGCGGCCATATAGAGGCAATATTTTGCGACAATAAATGCATAAAAAAATTAGGCATCAAGAAAACTATACAAGGTTATTCGTAAATATAGGGCATTGCAGCAATGAGTAATGTCAAAGTATGTGACTGTTACAGTACCGTACAGCACCATAAATAAGCTATAATCCTATTATTATTTATTATGATCGTTGTTATAAGGTACTTCTTGTAACAGAACAAATAAAACCTTTTCCTTTTTTTCTTTCTTAAAATTTGGCTATCACATCGGCATTTCCTTAAATTCCGAATCGAACCAATAAAATCATATTACAAAAAAAAACAGCGATCGTAATCGTATTTACTGCAAGCTTCAATTTCACAACAATGCTGTGGTATTTGGGAAAAATCGAAGGGCACAATCAGCTTGGTCATATAAAGGCATTATTTTACGACCGCGGACACTTTTCGTTATACGTGGTATTTGTACAATATTGTTGGAATCCCTTTATGTGCTAAAACAGATAATTATAAGCACCTCCTTTCTTATCTCACTATACAGGCTTGTACTGATTTGTAAAGTCAAAATCTGAACAGCATATCATTGGAACTATACCGAATCACATCAATAGAATCCTATGGAAATGTTGTATGCCTTAATTTCACAGAAAAGTTTTGATGTTAGCGTAAATGCGAGGGGCCATATAAGGCAATATTTTGAAACAATAAATGTATAAAAAATAAATAAATTATCGCCTTCATAATAAAATCGTATTACAAAGGAAGCAAGCGATACTTCTTCAATTATTCAAAACAAAATTTATTGATTTGAAACAAAAATTAATATACATTAACTCGGCTCCAAAGAACAATTTTGAAAATGTACCACCGAAAGCACATTTGATACCCTTTTCGACACTACAAGAATTCCTTAATTGTATCAAACATTTTCTGCAAACATCGCGGCAAACATAGCAGCTGTACACACCTGTACCATCAGCAAAAATCTTCAAGATCTCGACGATCGTCTAAATTCTACCGCAAACATCGAGAATAGTGTACAGTCAGCACGAAAAGCTGTCTCATATTACAAGCGTCCGTACAGTCACCAAGAAAATCCAATGTGTATCCTTTAAGCATACTCCCCGTACAGTCAGCATGAAAAGCCAACAATGTACAAGCATACGCGTAACATCAAACAGTGGGGGCGCGTAAACAAGCCCGGGGCGAGCAAACCGTGACATCAGTTTTTATTACATCTTTATTGTGCGACCGCATAACTATGTACCTTCGTGTGCAAACATTGCTCGATTTATCGTCGAGGAAAAGTTTTGCTTATGGTACTTACTTTTGTATTGTATGAAAATTATACTTTAAAATCTGCTGATGCAGTTTTATACAATATTCAGATTCAGATAAGAGTAAGAATTATTATTCAGAATAAGAACTCAAATATCGAAGTATTCGAACCAATTGTTAACTTTTTCAACGGAGGCGGACGTGTACAACTGTGCATGCAATTTAAAACCATTTTAACTAGTGGATCATCCAAAGCTAGACTTCGCGTTGTCATGTATAAATCAAGATTTTTCATTTGTTACCACACTCGTATATTCATATGAAAATCACCACCTTTCCGCCTCAAAATTCGGTTGTTTCGTCAGAAAAAATCTCTAACATATCACACTACCTACGTTGTAGAGATTATGCTATATAAATAGACAATACGCACAATTATACAAATCCTTGTAACTCGATTATAAAACCAATCCTAGCATACTGGACATTTTTGCGTAGCGTATTTACAAAACTTATGTTGTTGACCATACATCTTAATTCGAGACCACGGGTACAGATAAATGCGTAACGGTCATATAAAGCAATATTTAAAGGTAAAATAACAGTTTCAAGGGAAATCTTCTAAACAGTTCGTTGCCAATCAATACGTCCTAATTTGAAGTGTATACAAAAAACCCCCTTGCAGCTATCAAACACCACGGGGGCAAATAAATGAGATACAATCAGGAAGAAATAATGTTAAAAAATAAAATTTAAATAACAGGAAATTGTTCATTACCAATCAATAAGAAAAACAATGTGAGACATCTTACGTCGCTGACCGTACATCCTAATTTCGAGTGTATACAAAATACCCCCGTCCAGCTATCAAACGCCACGGGGGCAAATAAATGAGCCACGGACGCACAACGCAGTATCATCAGTTTTTATTACGTCTTTATTGGTGCGCGATACATAAACATGCATAGACGTATAAAATTTATGGCTGATTTATTTCGTGTTCAACTACTTCGCTTTTGTTGGTACACTTAACTGAATGTATGAATACGTTGGTCATGTCACAATTTCTATATCTGTTCTACTAAGTATTGTAAATCTACTTATGTAATAGTAATAAACATAATGTATTTATTTATTTATTTAAACTATATTACACCATGTGCAAAAAAATAACACAGTACACTTAAAATAACTTAAAAACAAAATAACGTATAAAAGGCGGCCTTATCACTAATCAGTGATTTCTGCCAGGAAACCCTAGATCAAAAAGAGTAAAAGCGACCTCCTGGTTGCTATATAAATTTACACTCCTGTATATAATTGGATTGTTCGTACGTTTATAACACACGAAAATCGGCTGATCAAATTTCTATTAAAATAAGCACAAAATGTTAATGGCTTAACTTATTAAGCACGCAAGTTTCGTCCCCCTATTGTCGAACTAATTTTGAGGATAACTAAGCCTTAACATAAAAAATGTTAATACATTAATATTTCGGCCTACGTCAACATGTATCAAATATTAGCAATGGAGCAACCCAAACTTGTATGGCACACGTTAGGTTTTGCACGATGATTTTAACATAACATAACCAAGTTTCATATTATGGAGACCTGTACAGTTTGATCACATACACGCTAGAATTTGCCTATTGGTTAAGCATTTAAAAACCACCGTGCAAACCCTAACGTGTATAGCCCACATTATCCACTAGAATCAATACGCGTTCGGTATTTAGAGATAATCAAGTGTAAATGAATTACCGCGCTCACCGAATTGAAACTACTGAATAGTAGAGCACGCTCTATTAACAGTGAAAATATTACCTACAAACTACAATTAGCTACCGCAGATTATAATTTTATCAAAATGTATGAGTTTTTAAAATATAAGATTGATTGATTGATTGTAATTGGGTTTGAGTGTCTGTAACTTGATCACGCAAGTGCTGCTAAACTGATTAAAACAAATAAAAATATTGTTTTTTGTATGCAACAGCACGCAAAGGAAACATTTTTTTTATTCACTTTATGAAAAATCATATACATATTTTTGTTGTATCAATATGAATAATTAAATGGGAATTAATAATTATGATAAATAGAATAATGTAATGCTATATTTATACTAATATTATAAAGAGGAAAGATCTGTTTGTTTATTTGTATTGAATAGGCTCCGAAACTACAGAATCGATCTGGATGAAATTTTGTAAAGAGATCCTTTGAAACCCCCAGGAATGTCAGAGGATAGTTTTTATCCTATAGGAACGGGATATATATGCGGGTCAAACCGCGGAGCTCAGCGTATTAATAATAAATTATTTTTATCACAATACTTGTCCTACGTCGCCTCAGCATCTACTCCGCTTACTCTGTGTCCCCTAATTTTTTCAAGACTGTAGGGGTTAACACCAAGTATAGCGTATATCCTTCCTGAATTCAACAATGATAGGCTATCTAGCATTATACTTCTATGCAGGTGAAACAACTGTATCAGATAAAATTTAATTGCTGAACGCTGAAACTAGTCTTTTTATAATTAAACTAGCTGTACCTCAGGGCCAGGCCTCAGCCAACAGCCTTCCTCGATAAATGGTCTATCTAACACTAAAACAATTTTTCAAATCGGACCAATAGTTCCTGAGATTTGCGCGTTTAAACAAACTCTTCAGCTTTATAATATTAATATAGATTACCAAAAATAATCACCGAGTTTGATTCATCGCACTAATTTTAACTCCAAATACAATCATAATTATTGCACCATTACTTAGTTAAATTACTCTGCAAATATGCGAGCGTATTTACTTGTCCGATTACAAAATGGTCTAAACTTTACATTGATTTATTTTGCTTTTATATTAATATCATCTATCAATTATTTGCCTGCAAGTTCCCAGTAGCTAGTCTTTCGCGGTTTCATGTTTATCGCTTAAAATACATATTATTTAACAGAATTTTCTTTGTATTTGTTTAACTAATAATTATTATTAAAATGTTGAATTATATTAAAAAAAAACTATGCATATAATAAAATCGTAAGAAGTTCGAATTCGTACATGGAATATTTTGCAATATGAATACAGCAAAATATAACATGAAGGATACAGAAGGCACATCAATATTTTTTTCTTCATAAAAAAGAAAATAAACAGCAATAATATAAATTGTACAACAGCATATAGTGTTTCTTTAATAATAAGTTAATTATTTGCAAAACTTTCTAATGTATTTTTGTTATAAACATATTTAAAATGAAAAATCCTAACCCCTTGCGTTTTAGAAAAGATTTTTTTAAATTACGATTTTCGTAAACAAAACTAAATCACATTTGGTCAAAATAATTTTCGAATATTACAAACATGAATTCCCAGCCGTGCTATAGTACATAATATACTACACAGTGCGATCTGTTAATCGAGCTCTGGTTAACCACATGTCGGCGCACCGCATTACAGATTTAACATTTTACAATAGTTAATAATAATAACTACGCTCTCACAGAAACCTGAGAAATGACACTATAGGAAAGCTTTTATCGCAGAAAACACGGGAACAGGATACATTATATACGCTGGTGAAACCACGGGGCAGCTAGGTAGGTAGGTAATATAAATAATAAATAGTGAATATTCCGGGAAATTTAACACTACGCCATCTAGTCTCACACTCAGCAAAGCTTGTACTATGGAAACTAGACTACTGTTAATACATACATACTATAGATAGATAAACACCCAGACAGTAGAGAATTACAATCACATCATAATTTTCTACTCGTGGGATCGAATCCACACCCTCCGGTGCCGTAAACCATTGCCGCATCCACTGCGCCATCGGGTCGTCAATGTATTTTTAATAATTTGAAAATACTTCAATAAGTTGACTTGAAGAATAAAGATGATCGAATATAATACATACTTGTTCCTTTGCATGTGGAAATATAGATAGACATGAAATTCGGTAGAAAGCAACTTTAGTTTAGACTGGCATGCTGTAATTTTGTGAAAAAATAATACAACGTGGAGCATAACAAAAGGTTCCAAGTTTGATATAATAACGCCGATACCTACAGACTTACTGTGAGAAATGAAGATGAGCCAGGTAGCGAGAACAGTTCTCTAAATTATTAATTAAACAATCATAAACTGGCGAGTTTGTTGTGATTAAAATTTAATCTTATTTTAACCGCAAGATTGCTTTATAGAAACTAGACTTACAATATATAACTTTATAGACTAGACAGAAGTATAACTATTAATACTTCTGTATAATAATAATTAGAAGATATCGCTCTTCAGCTATAAGACCGCCTACTTGCATTTATTACTTATGTATGTTTCTTTTATATTTGTATTTGTGCCATAAAGAGTTTCATGATTATTTTTAACTATCTATGCTCCGCGATTTCATCTGCGTACATAGCCCGTTCCCGTGGGCATTCCGGGATTAAAAGTATCCTATGTCCGTCTCCTGGACCGTGGTCCTAAGCTATCTCCCTTTTTGCCGAATTGTTCTAGCAGATCTCGAATTATATTATAAGTATTATAACAAACCCGACTTAGATAGTAGGCGCATAAGTTATAAGCTCTTTCTCGTGATATCCATTCATTCTCCTTATAAATCATTTCCTGCTCCGAAACCAAAACAAAGTTCTTTCAGCGTCATATGTGGGCATGTCGACGATAAATAATTTTCAGCGTGGGAACGGAAAGTAATGATCATATAATAAACCGCGTTATGCCACCGGACAATGAGGAAACGGCGCGTTAAAAATAACTTCTTTCTCGAACCAGCCTTATGAATAATTCGCACTAAATTTGTTCCAGCGTCACATTTACGATACAACTACTTCGATAAATTTGGAAATCGTGGCAATTTTTCGTTTATCTTTGGACAGCCACAGATCGGAACAAGGAAGGATACTTTTAATAGGTTATCAATAGAAAAGGGTCTATGGTATAAGATTATTCAAAGCGTACTGCGTGATAGACCTTGGTTTGATGATAGTTATATTAATAGTTATTTAAGAAGAAATTATATTAAATTAGCTTTTAGATAACGTTCTGGCCACTATCTACGGCAAATTTTGCCTTCCTGATGAGGAAATCTGGAACTCCAAATCGTGAAATTTGCAGTGAGTATAAACCGTCTTAAATACAACCAATTATACGATGGCTCACTTATAGTTTAATCAATTAATCGACAAATATTAAGATCCATGAAATACGATGCATCCGTTGCGTACTATACTGAAAGACGGGAATGGTGTGGGGAATGGTTTTATGTGGGGAATCATTCATATCCATGAAAAAACAAATAATTTGTTTAATTCTGTTGATCTTTTCCTATAAAAAAAACCTCATCCATATATTTTCGTGTAGTTTTGTAGGTATCAGAAATTTCCAAAATCCGGTCATGGCCTAAAAAAAAAATAGGTCACCCGCACATTTTTGTGTCGTTTTCTAGGTATATATAAGAAATAAGGTAACAAATAATAGATTTTTGGGTGTGGGGAATTATAATATTTTGGGCCATATTTTTGCCCCAATTTGAGGAATTTAAGTTTGATTTTCGGGTAATTGCGTATAAAGACATTGGCAACGCTGACCGTATAGTATATCGCTTGTTTTGACACGATTCTGTCACCGGCGTATTTCGGAAGTTGAGCTTTTCATGATGTCCTAACATGTGTCGAGGAAATAGCTACGATGCTCCGTGAAGGTAAAAATGGAAGCAAAACAAATCGCGTATAAAAATTATTCTCTACCAAAATTTCACCTCGCAAGATCAAAGATAAAACAATTGATATAATTACATCTTATAATTAAAATGCTAAACAACCTTTGTGTATTCCGAAAATTATGAGAACATTTTAAAGAAACAGGAAACAAAGATTATATTATATAGATAGGTCTGAATGAAAATAAAATAATTATTGAAAGTGTGCCACTACAATCGCGTGTTGTATGAACGTCAAAAGCCATTATTCAACGCTAACTAGTGGAAAAATTCATAGCGAAATAGCGAAGTATGCTAGCAAACCGCGTTCCATATTAATGCTCTTTCCACTGTCATTATAATGCAATTATGATCAATTCGTTAAGTGTTTTGAACAGTAATGTACTGGTTGTTTCGAAAGGTTAATACTAATGCAATCCTAATGTGTTATGTGTTTCGAATATTTGTTTATGTGTCCAATAAGAAAGTTGCTATATATGGAATTCTTTACTTCCTTCCTAATATTGTAAACTAGCTTTCCGCCCGCGGCTTCGCACGCGTGGGCTACTAATTTCTGTATTGTTAGAGGAGCACAACAAAAGTTTTAAAAAATTACGATCGCAGGACCAGTGATATATGCGCATGTCTATAGTTTTTTTTTATAATTTTTTATGGAAATAGGTTTGACCAAAACCTCACGGAGCGCGCGCCTCTTTAAAAATACAGAAAATCGAAGCCCACGCGAGCGAAGCCGCGGGCAGAGAGTTAGTTATTTTTTGAAGGTTTTTGAGGATTCATTGAGTGTTTTAACGTCTTAATCTATACGTTAAGAGTATAGAAAGGTATGTCTGCAACTCAACCAAAATCTCACAGTGTCACGTGGTAGGACAATTTCACGACTTTAGAAGCGTATATTTCAAAAAATATTTATTTTAGCAGAAAACGTATTTAGAAACCTCGATATGATTTTTAAAGACCTTTCTAATGAAACTTCAGTCAATGATGTATTTGCGAATTTATTTTTTTACCCTCCGTTTACATGTATGGAGAGCCACCCCAAAAATATTTTTTTAAAAAAAAATGTAGCCTATAAGTTGCACCTAATATTGGTCTATCAGCATGTGAAATTTTATAAAAATCTGCCCAGTGGTTATTACGTGATTGAATCACATACAAACAGATAAACAGACAAACAGAAAAAAAAAATTTAAACATGGTTTTGGTATCTATAGAACATACATATTGCATACCAATTACTCTTTTTGAAAAATATTCAATGTACAGAAATAGTTCGGTTACTGTTTTACTATATGTATATAGATTCAAAAGTTACTCTGTCTGTCTGTCTCTTCAAAACGCTGAGCTCATTTGGATGAAATTTTCTCCAAAAATGGTTTGAGACACGTGAAAGGACATAGGGTAGTTTGTATCCCGGGTATCACACGTAAACGGTAAATATACGCGTATCGTTCATGTGTTGAAATATTCTACGATTTAACCGCTACAATGGTAAAGCTTCAACAAAACGAAATGTTGACTCCATCTCTTATTAAATTGAAAACTCGTATAGTATCCTTCCAAACCGGCTTGTTAAATCAAACTGTTCAAAGGCGAAGGAAACATTGTTACCGTCCAACTTTCAAATTCCATATTCCTCGACACCCAAGTTTATCCTTGAGATTGTCAAAACTCGTAAAGAAACCCTAGGTCATCGAATGCCTAACAAATTTCGAGTTTGTAAAGCAAAGTTTCTCACAAAGACTCACGTTTAAATTGGACGGGTATTAATAGCACCATCTTTCATCCGTATTTCTCGAAAATCGGACAAAAGTTATTTCCGACGGGTGCAGTCACCTTTTTTGCCAAATGTGCTGACGTTCATTTCGAGTCAAGAGTAATAGTTCGGTGCGAAATGAATACATCATTTTTGAAGTAAATGATTTTAGTATTTTCTTGTGTTTGTTTTAACGCGAGTACTTTCTATATTAAATAAAGTCACCCGTTCACTGTAAAGTGCCCGAAACGTCGTGTTAGTAATAATGTATAATAAACCGCGTTTGAAATCCTTTAAAAAGTATTTCATTTAATATGGGAATGAATTTGTTTTGAAACGGATAACCTGCTTTGTTAAAATATACTTACTGTAACTAAAGTAATGAGACTGAACTATTTGTTCTTTGTTGCTCTTTAAAACAACGTTTTTAATAAAGTATGATCGAGATAAACAATACCACCTCGATAACGATATTTGATTCTAAGATTTTGTCTACACTAATATTATAAAGAGGAAAATTTTGTTTGTTTTGAATTCCCTCGAGAAGTTACATACGCCGGTGCAACCGCGGGGCGTGGCTAGTGTTCAAATAAAAATGTATTTAGCTTTACCGACCACATTGACGTTGATAAGGGTTTTAAAACAAAAACAAAAATATTTAGACTATCCACCGTACATTATATTTTCATTCATATCGTATGTTCCTGTACATACTATAAAACCTACGAGTTACAGGTACAATCCCCGGAGGGTTTATGAAAATAAATACTTGAATAAAAATTGATCAGTAAAACGGATGTCAGTTACCGGATGTATCCGACATCCGCCCACTCCGCCCTACTGCGCTAGGTAAAATGGAACTACAACTTTTTACTTTCCTACATATTTCTCTCTATAGAACTGTACGCTACGGCTAACTTTATTAATTCTACAACTAATCGCACTTCTAAGAAAATTGTGTAATCATAATCGGCAAACGAAAATACCACGCAAAAAGCAAAATAATAAAAATTTTTGCCAAAAAATAGAACCGACTTCCTCGCTCTAAAAAGTAGAAAATAACTTTTATTTCATTTTTGTTGAAATCTATACAAAGTCGGTGCAAAATCTTGTTAAATTGAAAATAGATTAGGCACCGACTTTGTATAGATTTCAACAAAAATGAAATAAAAGTTATTTTCTACTTTTTAGAGCGAGGAAGTCGGTTCTATTTTTTGGCAAAAATTTTTATTTTCTCCTTTTTAGTGTCCTGTGAAGGGTAATCATATCATCTAGTCACAATTCAGTTGATATATACATCATTAAACCTTAACCGCAGAGCTTATTCCGTTGATTTTCGAGGAGTTCCCTGGAAT
>LQNK01000678.1:178430-215072 GCA_001586405.1 Phoebis sennae | reverse complement strand
TTAGAAAAATTTTACTTTTCTAACAGATCTAAAATGCAGTGACAACTTTCATTCATGTTTCTTTATTAGGTAATAACTAAATTATAAAAACAGTTCTGACTTGTTTTAAAAACTATACAATATGAAAAATAACTTGCAGGTATTGGATCCAATCCAAGCAGACCAAGTGGAAAGTCGGCCAATGGTACAAGTGTATGGACGTAAAAAAGCCCTATCAGCTGCAGGAGCAGTTCTCCTGAATGGAGTCGAGAGACTCAGGGCCAGTGAAACCATGAGGATGACCAGGAATATGCCGGACTTTCATATTGACTTGCTGCGGTTGAGACAGAACTGGAGGCTGAAGAAAGTTTCAAATACTATTGTTGGGGATTTGAGTTATAGGACGGCAGGGTCTAAGTTCAGTCAGACAGGAGTGTTTGAGGTAATGTATTAAAATAATCAATGGTGACGCTTTTATTAAAAAAAATCGTAAACTACAGATTGAAGTCGTGAAAATTTGTTATATAATATTTAATACTTTTTAAAGGATTTTAAATGCGGTTTATTATACATTATTTTACATTATTATTTAACCTGACGTTTCGAGCACTTTACAGCGAGCGTGGTCACGGAAGACTGGAGCGTGGTCTAATGTAAAATAATGTATAATAATTCTGGAATAATGGAAAATAATGTATAATAAACCACGTTTAATTTCCTTTAAAAAGTATTTTATTTAAAATGGAAAGTACTCGCGTCAAAACAAACACAAGATTATACTAGTTACATACATTTGTAGGTCACAAAAGCGCCGGAAGAACAAATAGCACAGGCCATGAGCATGAACACATCTGGACCAGCACCGTCCGCGTTACGAGTAACCGTACCACCTGAGTTACAAGGAGTGGCTTTTATATCAGTATTGTGTCAGAAAGGTTAGTATTATTACTTCATGATATATGAAAATCCTGAGTTTAGTTAATAAATAAGTTGATTTCTGTTGAATTAAAATAAATATAACATAATATCTTTACCATCAGAAATGAGTTTGGGACCTCATTTGAAATTAAAATTGGATTTTGATCAAATTTACAAGTATACAGCACTATAATTTTTTTGATTTATAAGTTTGTAGTTCTATTTCTTTTAGTATTTTCTTATTCAGAAAAATATATAAATTAAGTTTAAGCAATTTGTATGGATAATTTAATATCTACTTTTACTGTAGTTAGCAGTTACTACAGTTTAACTTTTTCTTTAATTTATTATCAACATAGAAAAAATACATATAAAGCGACAACAAACAGCATCACAAAAATCAAAATTATTTGAACTAATTTATACAAATTAAATTTGAAGTAATTGTTAAAGTTAAATAACTTATTAATCTTAAGGCTAGATAAGCATTAACATTATTTTATTATGTTGCTGGATTATAAATATAGAAAAAAAAGATACTTCCAGGGTATAAAAATTCTGAAAATAAGGTTTTTTCTAGAACAAGAAGAAGTAGTAACAGCAACCATAAGTTCTTCAGCCATCAACTGTCCTGGAACACTCCTGGGCGATGGCGCAGACCTGCACTGGCAACAGAAATTAGAAGCGGCACAAAATGTGCTGTTTTGTAAGGAATTGTTCGCGAGATTAGCAGCGGAAGCCGTGCAATTGGATGCCTCTATACCGCATATGGTTGTAGGCAATCAAATTATGGCTACGGTAAATATTAACAGACTAGCTGTTTTGCCCACGTATATTCCCCGTTCCCGTAGGATTTCCGGGATAAAAACTATCCAATGCCATTCCTGGGGTCAGAATCTCCGTACAAAATTTCATCCAAATCGATCCTGTAGTTTGGGAGCCCATTCAATACAAAGAAACAAATCTTTCCTTGTTATAATATTAGTAAAGATCTTTCTTTTTTCGTACTGGTAAGCAAACCGCTGAATATTATAACATTTTGGATATTTAAATTAATATAGATAAATAATATAAATTTTAATGTTATACTGAATTTCTGAATATTATAAACATTTTGGATATTTTAATTAATATAAATAAGTAATATTATGTAAATTTTAATGTCATACTGAATTTTAAATATTTACAGGTATTACCAGGCATACAGTTGTTAATTGGATTGTGCCATAACAACCGACAAAATACAGGCAGTGGTACAGAAAATGTTAAGGTAATTTAATTATTTATTAAAATTTAATAAAATTCAGAACTCCAACTTGTTTTCCTTAAAAATATTGAATTTAAGTTGATAATGTATTAACTATAATTGAATATCTTAAAAAAAACAGATATTTGATATCAATATATTTACGTTTGTGTTTTTACCCTCATCTATTTTTCTTTTTGGACTTAAACAATAAAAATATACACGATTCACTAATAACGTAGACAAATTCGTTACGAAATTTCTTCATTACAAAAAAAAAATAAATACATATTAATTTGTTTTTTTCTTCATCAAAAACTACATGCAAATCATCGATGGTTTTTGTCATTTGAAAAGATTTATTCCTTCGCAGTCTGAAAGCACGTCGAACAGTAAGTCCGACCACGACCATGTTCTGGAACATTCGCTGCACCAGCTGCTGCGCGCGGTGCACCACGCCAACACGCACCACCCGTTCCCGCACCCCGCCACGGGGCCTCTGGGGCCCTCCAAGCGACGCTCGCTTGCAGGTGCATTTTTTTTTTAATTACTTACTAGATTATTTTTTTTTAGGATACCAAAGATATACAATCTAGTCTAGTGTATATGACTAATATAAAAATAAATCGCAAAATGTGTCGGTAGGCGCATAACTCGACAACGACTGGACCAATTTGGACAATTCTTTTTTTTAAATGGTCGTTGAAGTTCAAGCGTGGTTTTTACGGCGAGAAAAATTCGAATTGCCGGGTCTACGCGAGCGAAGCCGCGGGCGGAAAGCTAGTGACTAATAAGTTATTTTTTTTTTAATTTAAATAACTTTATTTGCTGAATGTAGTTACATAAGATGTTAGTAAATTAGTATGTATATCTTACACATTCTGGTTGTAATCTGGGCATGCAAATTGTGTAAGTCCATTAACAATTTTCTTTTTGTCTCTATTAAGGCGAAGGCACTTTGTTGTTGTGTTCTTTGTAATATTAAATAGTTCATTACTAAATGAACTCCGCGGTTTCACCCGCGTATATCTCCCGTTCCCGTAGGATTTTAGGGAGAAAAGCTAAAAGATTAAATTTTGTGTAGCGATTATATAAAACTCGAGGGTGGATAGTTTTTGTACCACATCCCTCAAGAACATGGGGATACACGCGGGTGAAACTGGTGCACATCTAGTTTAATATAGTTATGTTTGCATTGTATTTATGTTGTTATTAATAATCTCTTTGACTCGATTGACTCAGTGGATATTGCAATGGTCTATTGTCTGGGTGTTGATTTATCCATAGTACGTTTTTACAAAAAAAAGTATGTTCAAGTATCATCAGTTATCTAGTTTCCATAGTACAAGCTTTGCTTTGTGCACCTTCGCCATTACTATTGTTACCTTTACTTATTTGTTTCTCAAATGTAATGTTCTCTTGTGTAATTTAATTGCCAAAATAAGTGTTTTTTCAACTGTGATATCCTTTCCTGTCTAATGTCATTGTGAAAATAAATATTCTTAATGTGTGCTTATGTCTCTTTTTAATTGTAGGACCCATGGCAGCTGACCGCTACGAGCTGCTGGAGATGAGCAAGGAACAATCTCTGCTTGAGCAAATCATACAACAGGCTCAGCACTTCTTCATGAGAAGGCGCAGTGAATACGTATTGGACACTATCGCTAAAGAGGTAATATCATGTGTACTATAAAACATTACACCTAATTGCAAGGATTTAATAAAAGTAAGGGGGAAATAATATTATTGCAAATTTTTGGCAATTGATATGATAATATGATTTATTTTTTTAACATTTTCTGCTTTGCGTTTCAACACTAGCTAAATGTTAATCGCAACTTTAAATTTATGAAGTTACAAGAACTTAAATAATACAATTATATCGAAAAACTCATAATAATAAAATTCGAATATTTTTGTTTTGTAGGTAAAGGACCCGCTAATCGTTTCCCACTGGAATGCACTCAACAGTCCCACACAGTCCTGCGTAAAAATCAATATTATGGCACATGCGTAAGTTATTATATTTTCTCTTTTTATGCACTGATTAAATAAGTATTGTTTATTCTTTATTACATTTTTAACGTTAGCCAAATAAAATATTTTTATTTTATAATTTAATTTAGTTCTGTCATAAGATAAAATTTTAAAAAACGTGAAAATGTTATGGAAACAGATGACACTAAGCTAAAATTTAATGTTTTTTAGCATAATAAAATTGTTTATTTCATAGTATTTTTTCAATTACACTTAAAAGAAATTAAATATATTTTTACAAAATATATTTTAACAAAAAGTATGCCTACATTTTGTTGGAAATACCTATTTCCAATTTAACGAGATTTTACACAGACTTTGAATAGATTTAAAAAAAACTTAAATAAAAGTTATTTTACTGTGAGGAAGTCAATTCTATTTTCTGGCTTAGTTATTATAATTAAAATACACGTGCATTTACAGATACGACGCGGTATGTCGTACGTCGCTGGTGGTACACGTGGGGGAGAAAACTCTCAAATGCATTTGCAGAGACGGCAAAGTGAGGCACCTCTCGTATGAATTGCAAGAGTTGCGGGACCTTATTTACTGTCAGGTAGTGTGTTCAGAACTTTATGTGTGTTATATAATGCAGTACTAATAAGATTATAAATTTATTTACATGTAAATCAAACCATTGCACAGATTTTGATGATGCACACATCTTGTGATGAAATATTTTTTGTTTATTATTTCTTTCGCCTTTATTTATCTGTTTTATTGTCAGATATAGTAATAGACCGCATATATATTAATAGTGTATACTTATTATCCTGTTGCATTTCAAGATGTGTTGTTTGACCATACAAATGTTTTATTAACAGCCTAGCACTCCCACAGAGAAAGGATTTCTACATATTTTTAGTGTAACCTCTTTTCTCTAAACTAGTAAGATAGTAATGTCCGCAAGAAAAACGACTCGTTTTATTTTTATCGGCACTGGGCATTAGACTTACCTAAGTATATTATACTGTCCTTAAGTTTTATTTTTATAGAAACTGGGCGTTACAGCACTTTTATGTCTAAACAGATTTACCAACATCAAATGACAGCGGTGCAAGCAGTGGGGCGTTGTATGGGCTGGCAGCTTCTCGCGAGCAGCGCTCACCTGGGCTCGGGGCCTGTGGAACCGCTGGGCAATGCCTCGTCTTGCTTGCTGGCCTCACCGAATGGTAATGCAATCCTGATACCACTTTTATCTTGTCTCAGAAAAATACTCATGGTCACTTACGAAGATAATATACCCCCGTCCTCCAAGAGCAGGAACAAAAACTGAATCAATTTGTCTAGATTTGTCTCCCCATTTCCCATACCATGTGAGAATTTGCCTAATCTTATCCTAATATTGAAATTAATAAAAAAATTTGCATTGACATTAATAGTGTACAGCTAGCCTGAGTACGCCAATCACTTATGATCTTGTAATGTACCATTAATTCACATATGTAATTCTTCGATTTCTGTTATATTCCCGCATTTTATAAAATGCTCATGAATTTAACAAGTGCAATTTTTTTAAGATTATTAAAATAAGCTAACAAAAATATAATTATTCACAGGTGATAGAATGATAGCAATAAGGTGTGAACCATCGGTTGGAATACAAGTTTTCATCGCCCAATCCCCCAAGAAAGACTTCTTTGTTAGTGAATTAGTTCAAGATAAGAAATGGGAGAATCTCGGAGGCGCATTCAAAGAAGTGAAACTAGAGAAAATGGAGGGAAAGAACTTCTTAAACAAAATGGAATTACTCATGGCCTGCTTGAGCAGTCCTTCTTAGTTAAGTCGAAATAAAAGTACTATAATGGAATTCATTTGTGTTTTAATTATTATACATAATGAAACTTAGCCCATAAAGTGCTTAGGTACAATGTTAAAGATACACTGAAGGTTGTTGTTCTTCTTCATTTTGTTACGACGACTATAAGTAATTAAAGATAAAGGGATCTGAAACCAAAGAAAACATCAATTAGTGGAATGTAAAAATAATACACATAATATAGATGTAATGGTTGTTTAGAATATTTAATACACATTCCGTTTTCAAGACTAATATTTCTTCCATTTTCATTGGTACTAGCTAGTTTTAAAGGGTTTTGCAATATTTGTACCATTAAGAGAATGGTATTGTGAAACCAAGGGGTTTCAAAACCTAGTTTTCCACATTTGAAAGCAGTTTGTAAGACAATAGATATACTGAACTGTTCTAAACTAAAAATATTTTAAAAATAACCAGTAACAAAGAGGACATATTAATATTTTCCTATCTTTTATATAAAAAACCAAAATATATGTTGTGTATGACACATACGGATAAAGAATGGGACTGGAAATGGCAGCCCACTGGGCCAGTACCTAATATGCTTTATACATTAAACATTTGATTGACCAATATCTACATTATTAACTTTCAAATCATTTTAAAAATAATACTTTATTAGAATAGTAAAAATAACTCACACTTCCACACTAGATTCTGTAACTCAAAGGCAGCACGCAAACACACATCACAAACACGCATTATCTGAGAACAAACAATTGTCGGATCAGACAAACATTTGCCCCAGGGATATAGACAAGTTATTTTTGACATTAACAGATTTTGGCAAGATCTAAAAAGTATTTGCCCAACAATAAAATTAAGATATCAATAAGTCTCACAATGGATTTAAAATAATAAAAATTAATAACTAAGAACTGAACATGATTTGGCTGTGGTCACACAGATATTGAAGATATATAGTATTTTTTTCAGTGTACATCAATGGTTCCCAACTCGAGAAGCTGCATCATTACTGAGCTGTGAGGAATAGTTAGCAATCATAATTATTATCTAAGTGGACCTCGGACAAGTAAAGGTTGGGAGACCGAGGTTTAGACTCGCTGGATATTTAACCTAAAATTTCATAATGGGCAAATTTCTCAGGCATCATTTAGAAAAAAATATATATATTATTTTAAAGACAACTAATAATGCTACTAATAATTAAAACTAAGAATTTATTTAACTGAATAAATGGATTGTTCCGTCATCAAAATTTAGTACAATATATTTTTAAGACTGAACTATTACCTAATTAATGTACTATCATTTAGTAAATTAAGAGCACCTACTTTAGTAAAACTTAAGTTTTGTCTAGATTAAAAAACTATAATTACAAGATAAAGAGTAAATACAAACTTGTTACAACACATTAATTATAGTATTTCATACAAATAGTGGTACATTAAAGCACTTAAACACTTTATAATTAAATCAAACACTGTGTAATATCTTTTATATAAATTGTACTTACTCTCTATATTTTAGTATCCATAAAAATGTAGTTAAAATAGAAGTACATTACCTCTAAGTCCTAAGACATCGACAGAACTCTTCCTAGCATTAAACCCCCAGTATTAGACGAACATTGATTTTTTAACACTCGGAAGGCTTCAGATTACGATTAACATTAAACCTAACTAAAAACTACAATTAAATTAAAATCGACCGATGGGTGACCTGGATCTGCCGTTGTCTCTGTTACCTGACCCATAGCCATTGCGGTTGAAGGAGCGACCTCCACCGTAATTGTTATAGGGTCTGTTTCCTCCAGAGCCACCGAAAGAACGGCCGCCACCGCCTCGCCCGCCGAAGTTTCCTCCGCGCCCGCCGCCTCGGAAACCTCTGCGGGGACCGTCACGTTTTCTTGATAATTCTACTTTTAATGTCGCGCCTAACATCTCGAAACCGTTCATCGCGCTGCAAGCTTCCTCCGCCTCCTGCATGTTCTCAAATTCTATGAAAGCGAAACCTGGGGGGTTAAGTGCTACCCAGACAGAGTTCAATTTGCCATATTTATCGAATTCCCGTTCCAAATCTTCTTTTTTGATTCCTTCAACTAGACCGCCCACGTACACGCGAGTTCCTCCCGAGCTCATTGTGATTTATTCTAAAATAATAAAGAAAAATAATGATTCCCAAGCCACAATAATACAATGAAATGAACAAAACAAGATGTCGTCACGGCTGTAAAGATGCCACGCCAACCAACAAAATAACTATTGAATTAACCATTACTTAACAAAGTACGTACCTGATTTTTATTTATAAGTTTTATAAAGACTTAAAGAAGTCTATTTTTAACTTTATTTTAGAAAAGAACTTATTTTTTTTAACTAAACACTAAATTTTTAGATGGATCAATACGTCGATGCCTTAGGACCGAATGGTTAAAGGAAAGAACGATATAAATTCGCGATGATTTGAACGCCGTTCACTCGAATTCAAAATGTTGCCAGCGTAAAATTTTTCTAAAAGGAGAAATAATTCTAAACTTTTGATTTGCTTTCTTAATTAATATATGTGTGCCTTACTTAAAAATACGAATACAATATAATTTGATTAAATTCTTTTTTGTAATTAAATAGAAATTAAAGAATTTAACTGAAAATATGAATGGTTATGACCGGTAGTTAATGAACGTGTGAACTATGAACGATTTAATACAACCTTTGTTGTAATGAATTTATTAAATCTTAATTTTTTACGGCTTAATATTAATAACCGATAAGGTAAAATAAATAGCCCGCTCAGATTTAAATAAAAAAATTAAGATATAAGTCTTCATAATATTACAATAATTGAGTGTACTAAAATAAATAGTATACCTACTTTGTCGTATGTAGTCATTTAAATAAAATGTTACATATAATTAAAATATATAGAAGTTGCAATAATGTGTTTGCCAAATGTTGAAAAAGGTAAGATTTTCTCTTTAACAAGAAAATAAACACATTCAAACCTACTACCGACCCCTGATTTTTTATTTTTGCAAACTATAAGCAAAGGTGGCCTAAATATTTAAGATGTTTTAAATCAATCGCTTAATATGTAACGATATTAAGTATTTATCCATGAAAAAACTGTTTTATCAAAGGCTCAATGGCAACACAGGTTTTGTAGAACTATCAATTGAAGAATATTTTACATTTTCCGATGCGACATCGTGTTACACGTCGGACTCTAGTTTAGATATTTTATTTAATATGAAAAGATAAATTAAAATTTTAGACTTTCTTTAAAGCTTCAGTAAGGTACTTTGACAAGAAAATTCGAATCAATACTCAATAGGTTGTAGAAAGTTCTACGGTGGGGAGAAAAAAATTATTCTAATATTCTAGAATAGTGCCGCCACGGAACATATTAACCCCCAACATATTACTTTCGCTTCTTGATGAAATTTTAGATGGGTTGTAGTATTTAGATAATCATTATAAGATAAGGACAATAAAAATACGCTTATTTTATGTATTTATACTTATAAAATAATAATAATTATAATAAGTTAGTTAATAAGTTGGAAAGATAAATTATATTCAGACTAAATAAATACATTTCTGATACTCTATAAATGATAGCGAGCTGAGTATGGGACAGAAATGTAACAGTTTACAAATAAAAGGTTTAGCCGACGTATTTATATACTAGTGGCAACGCGGCAAACTGTGGCATGAAAAGTAGCCTATATGTTATTCTGAACCTTTACCTATATGTATACCAAGTTACATTATAACCGGTTCCGTCGGTATTTTACACGAAAGAGTATAACATCATAACAGATGGAGTAGGTAAGGATTTTATGTAACGAGGTAGGTATGTAAAGAAGTGTACGTACAAAGATATTTTTTTGTAAATGAGTATCTACGTTGCCGGGATTAAGACCAAATATAAGATTACTAAGTAAAATAACGGCTTATCTTTAAACTATTGTCTATCAGCCTCCGATAACGATATCGTATCGGATGGTATAGAAGCACTCGAAGGTGCGATAGGAGAGAGGGAAGGGAGGAGGAAACACCTACACCGTACACGTACAAACTACAAACAAAACCGGCCAAACGGCTTTGTTTAACGGTCGCGCTGTGGCGCGTATTTTCGCTTGTTTTCTTTTCATTTATTGACCCCACCTTTGTTTTGTTTTCTATCATCCTTTAATTTTATAAAAAACAATCATTAATATTTTACCTCAAAATGCACAACGTGTTTAGTATACTGTGATAAAATGATTTCTTATAAGAGAAATACCTGTGCAGTGTTTAGTTGAGTGTTTGAAAGGATCAAAGTGTATATGAAATGAATTTCGTGAGTTAACATGGAATGCTGGAAAGATATGGGCATTCAAAAGAGACACAGTCAGTTCGGTGACACGAAATTTATGTGGAGGACTGTGGCGTTTCTGTTGATTTGTGTGTGTTGTGCTGGACAGGAATCGAGAGAGGAGATAGATCCTTATTTATTGAATAAGACTTTAGGGCTCACTGAGCTATCGGGTGGCGTCTTGACTGGGGGTAGAACGCTTTGGAAGGCAGACAATAGCCCGTACCTTCTTCGTGATGATCTTCTCGTGGAAAGAGAAGCAGAACTTATTATTGAACCTGGCGTGGAAGTTAGATTCGCGCCTATGATTGGGATTACAGTTAGAGGAAAACTTTTGGCTGTGGTAAGATCACTTTATTTATTAACACTCAAAATTGAATGTATCAAGATAAAATATATTCTAATTATCACAAATTCTGTTTTCTAATTAGATTTAATAGAATAGGTACATAATACACATTGAACTCTCATTAGATAGAAAAAAATGTTAATTGTAGGAATTGGAATAAATACAAAACACACTCCAATTAAAATAAACAATCCTCTCCTATCTTATTTGAAAATCTGACGGTTTCTTATAGGTATTTACGTGAAGTGTGGTCAGCGATATGACGTAGAAATTAACCTTTAAAAATGTAGGCTCTACATTACTATTCAGCACGAACATGTGAATAAAACTTCGCATGCCAAGGTCACGGAATCGAAATCCGATCTATGGAATTGAAGAAAAACAAATCTACGTAAATAGGAATACGTAGTATGATTGATTATATTATGGTACCTTTGAATTTCTATTTATCTATTCTATTTATTTATTTATTGTATTGTATTGTTCCTGCATAAAAAAATATCGTATCAAAATATATACTCTTATGGCACTCTAGAAATAAAATAGCTCTCTGGTCGTGAAAGAATATTTAAAACCGGCTCAGTAATTTCTGAGAATTTCCATTCCAAGATAGAAGTTGCATATCTTTGTGAACAGATTTAGTAATTGTAGAAGCGTATATTTCATATCCCTTCAATCAATAAAGTACTTGATAAAGTTCTATATAAAATGATAAGGACACTCGCCGTGATAATGATATCTGATTCACCTGTGTACAATGTTTGCTTGGTTTGGGAAATCGCTTTGTCAAATTCTTATTTGCTTTGATTAAAAATACCTTAATAAAAATATTGTTCGTTCTGTCTGCGTTTCATTAAATAATACATTGCAATGCTTGTAATGCTTTGTTGTACCTGTAAATTACATATGTGTGATAATAAAGAAAGTAATTGCACAAAGGTATTATTATTAATCAACTCCATCCAATTAGTGACAAAAATCGAAAAATAAGATTCAATAAAAACAATCATGAATGGTCATCAATCACATCGTTTTCTTAATAAAAGTATACGAAAGCTCCAATTATTTCTCGGAACAAACTTACCGTTAAGTCCTAAATTGAATTCGGCATGCGTCAGAGTGAATATATTAAAATTCGTGGTTGATTATGAAATTGGCAGATGTTCAAATGCACCGACTACTCTGACCTGCGACCCTGGGCCTAATTCAATCAGAGCCGGGTCGGATCTTATTCATCATGGCAAGGCGCACCAGATATCCGCCAATTAAAAAGATAACGATTTCTTCCGAGAGATTATCGTTACTTAATAATTTAAAAGCGAACGACGTTTTTCTATCTGTCTCTACTTCACGCCTAATCCACTAAACCGGTTTGGATGATGTTTTGTACTGACATTAATTGAAATCCCAGAAAGAACATAGAATAGCTTTATTCCCCAAAATAACAAGGGAAGGGGTACATCCCTTGAACCCCTACGCGAGTGAAACCGCGGAACACAGCTAGTTTTAAATAGTTACGAAGTAAGTCAGGGTAGACTTGGTTCGTAGTATCTTGAACTATCTGCTTTACTATCTAAAACTTAATATCAAAGACTTAGTTACTATAACGGACTATTCATCAAGTATGTGCCCAAAATTGTTTTTTATTTCATTCACTCTCCTAAGATCTTGTCCAAAAAGTGTTAAAAACTTTCACTGTTCCGAGAAACAATTTTAAATAACAGGTTTCGGATGCACATTAGCTCACCCTCGTAAAAGTGAACGCGCCACAAAAAATATGATAATGCGGAGGGTTGATACAACCTGTCAAAGTCGTTATAAATACAGGTGGTTACTGGTTAGTCGTTGGTATTTTGTGAATATTATTTATCAGTTAATAAGGTAAAAAAACCTTTCCTTAACTAATTTTAGCTAAAAAGGTATCGCTACCGATGAAGTCTGAGCTATGCTATGGCATGATAATGAATTTTTTTAAGTGAAATTTCGTATTACTTTTAAAAATAAGAATTTTAAAATTTTATAACAAATTTGTGTAGTGAACCTCTTGGTTGTGTCATAAAGGCAATAGTCTTATAATAGTGATATTTGATATCCACGGACCAAAGTAACATGTAATAATTAGGTATATCACGTATTATCATTTATTAATTCTTGTAAGAATCACGTTTCGCAGTACTTGTTGTTAAACCAAAGTAACGAATTATTACTTAGAACGGTTCATTTATACAGTCAAAGTCAAAACGTTTAATCCAAATTGGCCTCTTTCGAGGCGCTTTAAGAACGTCGTTATATAATTAATATTTTTTTATTTACCACCGATTCGAAAGGCTGTTTCTATCAGGAAGAACCGGCAAGAAACTCGAGTAGTTGCTCTTTTTAAAAAGTTTTAATACAATGTGGAATGATATAGAAAACTTTAATCTGTTTCCCGTCTTTTACTTCGCTCGACCGTATAGATAAATTCATCCACTGTTTAATTAGGACCGCGCCTATCAAAACCATGTCAAGATCCGCAAACATAGATAACTTGTCGATGTCCCTTACACACAAAGAAGCGGCTCTACATCAAATATCACCTCTATGACGTAATATGTGTCTGATATTTTGTTAATGTGTCTAGCGCAGAGGTCGGCAACCTTTTCAGTTCGAAGAGCCAATACTAAGAATTTTCAAAATTTCAAAATTTTAATATAACACAATATTACAATTGTCACAATAATATGTGTCAATAAAAATTTTTGCCAAAAAATAGAAACCGACTTCCTCGCTCTAAAAAGTAGAAAATAACTTTTATTTCATTTTTGTTGAAATCTATACAAAGTCGGTGCAAAATCTTGTTAAATTGAAAATAGATAAGGCACCGACTTTGTATAGATTTCAACAAAAATGAAATAAAAGTTATTTTCTACTTTTTAGAGCGAGGAAGTCGGTTTCTATTTTTTGGCAAAAATTTTTATTTTATCCTTTTTAGTGTCCTGTGAAGGGTAATCACATCATCTAGTCACAATTCAGTTGATATATACATCATTAAACCTTAACCGCAGAGCTTTTTCCGTTGATTTTCGGGGAGATCCCTGGAATATCTTCCACATGGATGATCAGACTTGAACCAAATTTCTATGGGACCACACATGAACTTTACTCTTTTGAATGCAAAAAAAAATTTTCAAATCGGTCCATAAACGCCGGAGATATGCGGTAACATACATAAAAAAAAAAATAAAAAAATAAAAATACGGTCGAATTGATAACCTCCTCCTTTTTTTGTAAGTCGGTTAAAAAAAGGAAGCGAGAAGACAAAAGCGGTCGATAGTCTGCCATGATTTTAAGGGCAACCTCAAGGGAGTTTAAATGTTCAAAATTAAAATTACTTTAAATTGGTAAACACAAAAAAAATATTCCTGTTTTCCTAATCAATTATTAAAAAAGTATAAGTTTTCGAGCATACATAATAACGTTCCTGCTAATTAAATAAATGTTTTACATAGAATGTTTAACTAGGTGTGGGTTGGGCTAATTAGTAATTTTGTTTTGTCACTGGTAACATGTGTCCTTCCCGTTACTTTACCGATAAGGTATGTCGTATCTCGCTATAAAAATACCAATATATCTTTCACCCAGCAAGTACTCCCATTATGAGCTCTTATAGTTATCGTTTTTTGAATGAAAACAGAAATCCTACTGTTGCAATTGTAATATGATAATCATTTTACATGCTTTGTTATTGTTCGAATTGAAAATACTCAGGCAGTACATGAAAATACATACTCACAAATGCGAATCCGATCGAAAAGTATCGAAAATCGGAACAAGATTCATACAAATTTCAACAGTAAACTCTTCGTTCCGACCCAATTTGTGAATCAGTACCCTAGTCTCTTATCAAGCCGTCTAAATCGTGCCTCTTCAGTGCTGATGAGTCCTCAAAAATGTGCCCAGAATAATGAGAACTACCTCCATAAAAATAACATTGTATAAGACCTTTTTACCACCACGTAAATGCCGTAACGAAATGCAGGCTTCACGTGAATGACCCCTTATCTCAAATCCAAGTATCACAATATCGTTTCGTGAACAGTTACCAACGGTTGAGTAACCTCAGCTCAAGTAACCTTGCACATGGCGCTAGTGATTCACCTATCGTCTAATTACTATTGCAATGAGACGTAATCAATTGTAGAACAACTATGTTACTATGTGTACTTGATAGGGTATGTTAACTATCAATGACCTTAAATATGAAGATCTTATGTCTTTAATAAGATTATATTTTTCGTATTACTATATGACCCAAATTCCTAACAAGGTTTCACTTAACTGTCTTGATTTGTAATTCGTATAACTGTTATTATATGATTAAGATTTTATAAGTGAATATGTAAAGATAATTATGTAACAACTTCGTTGAGAATGTGATGGCTTTACCTAGGAATAGTCGGCTAATTGCTAGTTATTTCTTCGAGCTAGTCTGATAATTAAGCCACGAGGTGAACAAACTTTATAAAAATACTTTAGATGTGTCATTGTAATCATTCAAAGTCCCTAGAAAAATTTACTCATGAAAAAATCTCTGCACTTCATGCCAATCAAAATAAAAGAAGAAGACGTGGATATACATCACAGATTATTTTCTAAGTAGCGATTCCTAAATAGGCTTAAAATCAGAGAATTAGCACAAAATACTCCAACCATTAACTGAAGTGAACCGTACTAATATTGTAAATATAGAAGTAACTCTGAACCGATTGTATGAAACCCGAGAAAGGACTTAGGATAGCTTCTTAAAATCCTACGGAAACAGGGGATATACGCGGATGAAACCTTGGGCCACAGCTAGTATTCAACACAAACCATTTCATACAAAGATGCATTTATACAGTTGTTAAACGTGTTTCTTACAAATGCATATAGGTTAACTACGACAGACGAGCGTGGTCACGCTCCACCAGTGAGTCACGATATGTGAATCATTGTAAAAGTGAAATCAACTTATCGGAGGAAACTGTTTGAGAGATATGTTATTTTCTCTATTATTCTCGATAAATGACGTATGCGTTGTTGGCGCTTCTATGTATATAGATTATAGATAGTCGCGTCTTGCTGTTTCACCCGCGTAACCTCTGATCCTATGGCAACTCTGGGATTAAAAGTAGGCTACGTGTTATTCTTTATCCTTACCTTACTATATGTATGTCAAGTTTCAGCATAATCGGTTCAGTAGTTTTTGCGTGAAAGAGTAACAAACACACATATTGCATTGCTAAGTTACGCAGGAGGTAAAGAGCATACTTGATATCGGGAAATGCATTATTCTGTCTTATTTAATTCATGACAAAGACTATTATTATTTTAGATTATTATTTTATTTTATTATATTTCATATAATTACCACCACCAATAAACACCAGCAACACTCAATATGTCCGCTATGCCATTTGCCCAAGGTTGTGCCTTGAAAGGACTAACGTAGAATTTGACTCGCTAGTTTGTAATATCTGCAATATTAAGATAATAAATATAATATACTAACTCTGCTCCGCGGTTTCCGTGTATTTCTGTTTTCCCCGTTCCTGTGGGATTTATAATATTTATATTCCTGTCATAACCAACATAAGTTAATAGTCGAATTGTTATAAGACATCGGTCTTAAAACAATTCGACCACCCGATCGACGCAGTGGGAAATGGAATCCACGATAATATGTGATAAACATTGTAATTTTCTACTATCTGGGTGTTAACTTTTGTATAGTCTGTATGTATTTACAAATAAAAAGTATGTGTTAGTATGTCTTAGATCAGTTATCTAGTGTCCATGATACAAGCTTTGCTTAGTTTGGGACTAGATGGCGTAGTGTTAAATGTCCCTGAATATTTATTCATTTTACTAATATCAACATCTACGTTACATTTCAAGGAAGTAATTTATGAGCCGTTAAGATAGTTTAAACGAGCAAAACGTTTCGCGCAGCGGAAGTCAGGGATCGCATCCCGCCTGCCCGTGATTACTCAGATAGTATAGTCTGTGTTCACTGGTGTGAAGATATTATCTGTATGTGGCGGGAAATTTATTTATATCCCTGTTTTATGGGTTCAGTGGAACTTTAAAAGAAAAAATTGTGTAAGTTAATCAGTATTTAAGTTTTATAAATCCTCTAATACCCAGTTTCTCAGTTAACGTCACTCAAGTCTTCGGAACACTCCATCTGCCTTTTATTCTCTAATCTGTGTTGTAACATTACAATAAAAGATATTACTTAAACCATTGTTTAAGCTGATTTTGGCTTACTTAGCTATTAAAATACTCGAAACGTCGGGTTAATAATAATGTAAAATAATGTATAATAAACCGCGTTTAAATTCTTTTAAAAAAGTATTTTATTTAATATGCTTGTTCATATTTAACTGAGTGTACCAAGATAAACCCTAAACACCTCATTATTTAGTAAAATACTATAAAAATTACATCGCTCAGGTATAATTAAATTATTCATTCCCTTTTTATTGTACGCAAAACTCGTTAATTTAATTAGCTCACCGCTCGTATCTCCGCATTTTAATTTCTTTATCACTGTCGGATTTCCGCGTGGAACGAATACTTTGCGAAATATTTCATTCATTAATCATTCAAAAATTACATAACAATTAACAAATAACAACGAATGGGTATTGCGCAAATTATAATAAGAAAACCTTGTTTGTTGTTAATTTAAATGTTTAAGTTCCTTAGCAGAAACTTAGTAACTGAAACAACATTTTGGAAATCGATATAGTTTTTATGTCGCGATAGTTGTACAGTAGGGGTCACCAATTACTTTTATTGTAGGTCAGTTTAAAAAAATAACATGACCATTTAGGTCCGAAATGCAAAAGCTAACTGTATGTATATAATTTCAATGAGTAACACGGGAAAATATATTTGTTCGAGTTATATGTGTAAAATATTTTGAATTGTTAACTCACGGTCCTTATAAAATAGGCTGGCGGTCCGGATCTCTTTTAGTGACCCCTGGAGTAGAGTCTAGAGTGAGAAGCGGGACCAAAAAGAAGTGGAAGGAAGATTTTTAAGAAATAAGGGTCGGATAAGGGTTAAAATCAGACTCGGATATAATTCTCGTCTTTTATAAATGAGCAGCGACTCATAGCGTGTAATATTTACATGCATACACGTTCTGACTCATGTAATTTGATACTTCCTTTATTTATCAGCTTCTGTTTACTGTTTTGATAGTGACTCAAGTATAGTAGATTCATAGTACTACTAATTTCATTTCAAGATAGAATGATAAGAACGATGTGTCTATTGCTAGGTATTCATGCTGAATTGTCAAGCTTTACATATAATATACATGGAGGAGTTTTTAAATGATAATTCTGATATAAGGAATCGTTAGGCTTGCTTTAGTTTATTGTAATCCAATAAGAAAACTTAAATGTTTTTGGATAGGAATAAGAACCTGGATAATAAGAAACCATATATACATATGTATATAAAATATATATTTATTTATATTTTACCATGCACTTTACAGCTTGTAGTAATAAATAATGATACAGAAAAATAGATTACGCTACGCCAATTACAAAGTTTCATATGTCATATTTTTTTTAAATCTTTTAATGTATTGCCACACGTATTCAAAGCACAGGACCAATAAATTGAAATGAAATAAAATAATATTTATTTGTAGAAGTGGGTTACAGTAAATAGGTGACATTTTTAAAATTTAGTTCCATGTACTTCTTACCTTACATTAGGCATGCAAATATAAAAATTAATTTTACAACTACAACAATATAGTTACAAATTACAATATCATTTGCGGATCTATAATAAAATCATCAACACAATAGTAACATTTATTAACTAGAAATGAATTTAGAAACTTTTTGAATTTTTGTAATTTTATTGATTCAGGAATACTATTTATTGTATACTTATAATTTGTTGGTGATAACTATAAAATAAACTTAAACAGTGCATCGTTCTAGGAGTTTAAAAAATATAAATGCTCGTATAACAGTAAATAGTACAGATCCAAAAGATACGATCTCCATTAGCATTGTTACGTTGTTTACAGCGGTGTTCTGTAGCGTGGGAATACGCCAGTGATGCCAAATTTTTGTTATTTTGCTAGTAGGCTTTGTTCTGTTCGCTGTATAAAATACTACGGTTGAATCTTGTTTAAATGAAAATGAGAATGAAAAATTATTTATTTCAATACTTTCGTATTTATAATAGTAAGGATAAGGGGTAATAGGGATTATTAAGGAAGTAAATATAAGGACAACAATCGTTGATTTTACGCGCTCTAAAGTCTTGCATATTTTGGTTTCTTTCCAGTGGATTATTGTTAGAAAGTGGAGTTTTTGATGTCTGGTATTTATGCAACCGTAGAAACAATGTCATTAAACGTAACCAAGGGATAAGGAAGATATGCCGATTTGTTCTTTGTTGATCCAAAGCCTACACTCACTTTCCTTCCGCCTGACGCAGGATAAGGGGAAGGTATCTGTGTTGAATAGGAAGGGAGCCAAATGATGCCTGTTACCATTGTGGTGTTGCAGAGGACACGGCCCAGCACACCTTAGAGGTGTGTCCAGCGGAGAGTGATGAACGGCGTGCACTCTGTGCTGTCGTTGGAGGAGACCACTCGCTTCGGAGTCTAACGTCGGAGTGGACGTTAGCTACTTAGCTAGTAGAGTATTTTTCCGACTCAGAATGTAAATTTTCGTTGACAGAGGTTGAGTGTAGTCGAGGAATGCTCGAGATACGTATTAGAATACGGGTGTAATTAGTTAAATGGTCGGAAACGAGGATGCATGGAGAGCAGTGTTCTCTTTTTGTGATATTGTCATGTCGCAGAAGGAGAGTGTCGAGCGCGACCGGGAGCAAGAAAATCCTTCCGCGGGAGACGCCGCAAGGGTGGTAGAACCAGTTAACCCTATGCTTTCAGTATGCTCGCGTAAAAGGACCCTAAAAGGCACATAGTTGATAATATATAGAGAGCCAACTACGATAATGCTTGTTTAATATTCACCTTATAATGTCTTGCTTACAAGAATTGCAAATACCAATCGTGTGAGCGCTGCACGGATGGCGCGTTACCTGACTAAAATATTGATGTCATTAAAGGTTCATGACTTTTGAACAAGGACACTTGCGTTACGTCATTAGTGCTTAGAAGTTATAAGCAGATGCTACTAAAAATTATGGCTATCCATAAGATTTGTGTTTAATTTTTTATTTGATAAACCTCGACAAATTAACGTTTTTAAAATGATGAGATCATATCTCGAAAGGTGTGTTAAAATGAAAAGGTAACCTAGAAGATTTAAAATTTCTTATATAAATAACGCGCCTCGAATTTTATATGTTTAATTTTAAATATACAGGTCTTTAAAAACTTCTGTGTTGTTTCTTTTTACAGTAGTAAAAATTGATTTAGGTGTATTTCAGCTTATTAGTCTCGGTGGTATGTTAAGCATTGAAAAAAATCCTTTTAAAGGATTTAAAACACGGTATATTATACATTGTACCTAAAGCATAATATACCGATTTTAAAATACTTTATCTTTATTAAATATAGAAATTTGTCGCGTTAAAATAACCATGTTAAGTATCTCTACTTCTGCCTTTTTATTATTCTTCTATAGGTTACCATTTTATTCAAGTCGATGCGGTCGTGTCTCAAAAGTGAGCGGCGAGTGCTAAGGTCGCCTGACATTCGATACAATTGTGGTATCGTATATACTAGCTATATATGTAAACAACTGCAAAGTGCAGTGGAAGTTGCACAACCCTCGAGGAGCACTTGCGTAACCAATATACGATAATTGTGTTTGTGGATTCGCATGTATCTATTAAGTATTTAAACTGTTATGAAATGATTATTTCACGATATAATACATATAATACGATATAATTTCAGTATACAGCACTGAGTTAAACAATATTCTTGGGACAATTTTTGAATTAAAGAACAATCAATGTAGTATGTACAGAAATAACTTATAACAAGACAATTTAAAACTCACCAACAGTGCACACGACTCAGACATCATTCTTTCGAATGCATTGATCGATCTATAGTTAATTAGATATTCGATTATAAGATTTTCTAGTACCAACATGACTTATCGGTGCTTTTTGCCTGTATAGTGCTAATTTTTCCATCATTAGACTCAACATTAAAATATATGGTAACAAACAAACATAAAATCAAACGTTAATATTGGAAATGTATATTTTTCTGTGGATAGAGCAAGAAATGTCCAATCCTACTAATATAAATGCGAAAGGTTATTGAGGATGTCTGTATTTTTGTTACTCTTTCATACAAAAACTACTGAACCGATAATGATGAACCTTGGTTCACATAATAGGTAAGGGTTCAGAATAACATAGGCTACTTTTAATTCCGAAGTTGCCACGGGATCAGAAGTTATGCGGGTGAAACCTCAGGGGTTGGGTAGGATTTAATATTCCAATTGGTATAAACGTATTAAAATGCTTTTATGTAAGTATTCGATGTTATAAATACTTAGGTACTTCCTAATTGAGCATACTACATACCAACCCGATTCACCTGATAGCGTAACTCACAATCCCTAACGATTATAGCCTTATCTTAACTTTGTGCTGATAACCTACTTTAGTAGAATAAAACGTACACATAAAGAACGTTAGAAAAATATACTCAGTACTATTTTCTATCATCTATGTTATTTAACTACTATCTGCCCTTTAATTCGAGAATAAAACATTCAAACACACAATCCATACTATGGCGTTCATAATATTTTTTTATAGCAGAACAGGTAAAGGAGCAAGTGGGTCACCTGATGCTAAGTAATCACCACAGCATATGATCAACTGAAACACCGGGAGTGTCACAGGTGCTTTGCCGGCCTTTGATGGTCATATAGACTCTTCTCTTGAAGGCCCAAATGTCGATTAAGTAGCATAAACTATACATATATATTTAAAACTCCCTTCAACCACCTCCTCCTCCTCCTCCACCTCCAAGCAACCAATCAACACCTACCAGGAGTTGGTTGGTTGCTAGATTCCAAAATGCAGAAATTCAATACCTTATTTCTTCTAACAAACTATAATTGTTATTTTAATGATTGAAATTATTTTAAGAAGAAGTGTATATAATCTTTATTTAATAATTTCCTTGTATATCAACGCTCGAGTCAGCGTTGCGTAGTATATGGGCCAATATTATTATTTTCCACGGTTTAAATCAGTTCCACTAACAGCGGATTTGTTACGTTACTACATAGCATGAGATGTTATATTTAAATTTACTTCAGGGATACTTAACCAATACATAATGTTGTATATTTATGACAAAACCAGACAGAAAAATGACTCCAATAACGGCTTCTATTTTTTGGACAAGTCCTCTCAAATAATCATTTACATTTCGATCGTAGCACCAAATTCAAAATTTGCTATCACAGTAAATATTAAAGGCACAGATTAGAGAATAAAGGTCTTTTTTTCTATAATCTGTGAATATAGGTATCAATACTAAATTACCACTTTGTACCAATTGTAAAACCTGGATACAAGTAAAATTTATGACTCCAATTAGAAATCGTGGCCTAACCAACAGTACCGACCATTTATAAATTAGTAACAAAAAGCAAGCCGTGACAATAGCCACGGTAGACATTTGGCACGGCGATAGTATCGTCTCGCTCTGCTTGGGATCGTGAAAAGCGCGACAATGCTTTCAGATAGTTTATCTAATCGTTATTGTAGTTTAGAATTCTACTCATGATTATCAGTAGTAGCTAGCATTCCTTACTATTGAGTTTTATTTGTGTGTCACCTAGTCACCTGATTGTAAAATTAATATAATAGAAAAATGATTAAATAATTTGTATTTAGGATTTAAAATGTTATGGTGTAGC
This sequence comes from Phoebis sennae, assembly GCA_001586405.1. NCBI lineage: Eukaryota > Metazoa > Arthropoda > Insecta > Lepidoptera > Pieridae > Phoebis > Phoebis sennae. Next base: position 192,477 of record LQNK01000678.1, on the reverse strand, counting down.
ATACAAAGAAGCATACGGGTCACATTATGTTCATAGATTTTCCGTTTTCTATAAGCAAACTAACGAATGGGTTAGTATTTATTAAAACATAGTTATATATGTCGCAGTAAGATAGAAAAAGCCGTAACATAATTATATCCCTAGGGATATAATTATATGCCGGAACATAGTTATACGAAAGCGATTCATTACTATCTTACTAGGAATATAGTTATAAAACGTTCCAAGTTCAGTGATATAGTTATATTACTAGATTAAGTTTAGTGAAATAGCTTTCGGAGTGTGCAGCGTTCCTGTAAAAAATCGAATATACAGTGTTCTGCTAAAAGATGTGCCTGTAAGAAGCATTCAGTGCTACTAAATTCTAGATGACATGATTCCGCTTCTTGTTTGAACAAAAATTTGAAATTACTAGCAAAGAAATAAACATTTTAACTTAATAAATATAAGAAATAAAGTTATCTCAAAACTGTTGATTAGTTTTAAAAGATTTTTAATATTTCATTATGTTTAATTGCATTGTTAATGTTTGAATTCCAAAACATGGTAATTTTAATTATAATTGAAATTACTTTAATACGTGTAATTACGTGTTAATGTCACAAAGTATTGTAACTAACTGCAGAATACATAAAGTAGATTTTTGAATGAAGATAAAACAAATTTATTATATCAATATTTATTTAATTCTATGGTAGATTTCTATTCTATTCTATTCACTAAACGAAATCTAGTAATATAACTATATCACTGAACTTGGACCGTTTTATAACTATATTCCTAGTAAGATAGTAATGAATCGCTTTCGTATAACTATGTTCCGGCATATAATTATATCCCTAGGGATATAACTATGTTACGGCTTTTTCTATCTTACTGCGACATATACATATATATGGGACTATTGCAGGTGCTTTGCTGATCTTTCGTGGGAAAGAAAATAATTTAAGATGTTAATGAATGCAAAAATAGAATTAGATAGTTTTAAAATCTTATTCTTGCTATAGGGCAGGATTATTATATATCCCTTTTCTTCTGTAGTTAAGTGATATTATGAGAATTTTCTTTCACCGTTTATCGACAGAATTATTAATGACGTAATAATTTCACGCCCCCGTTTTACCGTTTAAGATTTGAGATAAAATTTTATGCTTAATCATGAGGTTTGACAGTCAATCATAAGTACCGTAAAAGCCTTATCTTCTGTTAGGCAAAAACTTTTGGTGAAAAAATAAATTAATTTGTATTATCTAGAAAATGTTATTATATCTCAACTAGAAGCTGATCAATATAAAAGCGCATACCAAAAGGTGATGTGAGTTTATAGCTCATATCTATTCGATATATTCTAAGCCTCAAAATACTTGATCAATTTGAACGGTTACATTTGTTGTGATATTGTTTTTATATCTCACGACACACGTGCCCATGCGTGCATTATAGCTAACTTAACTAAGGTGTAATACTTTTGTGAAAACTCATAAGAGTAATTTAGATAAGAAAATTTTTACATTATTACTTATACAGGGTGTAGCGTAATGTTACTATAACGTTACGCAACGCATAATGGACGTTAACCTAACATGAAATATATTTTTCTGAACCGTCATAACGTCCTCTATCTGTAGGTGCCACTCTTTACGCCACACCCTGTATGTAAGTGGTGGTCTATGTTTTTGTCATAAGGATGGCACGTGACAAACGTTTTTCAATTTCTTGGTATAAACAAGTATAGGTGTAACGAATCGTAGGCCGAGCAGAAATACCGTCACATAATCGTCGTTATGGAAGCTCTGGTAACGTTTAACATTCCAGCCGATACGTGAACGATGATAGGGCGGAAACGGTAGATATCAGGGTTGCCATTTACCAGGTTGTTTAAACGATCAAAACTTTAAATGAATATACTTGTATATTTTTTGCATGATATGAAACACGAACTGATTCTGAATAAAAGTACATCATAAAGAAAAAGTAATAGTAGTGTGCATAATTAATTTTTAAATAAATTTTGCTGCCCTACAAAATGTAATATTATAACCTAAACTACAACCCTAAGTCTACCATGATTCATTAACAATGAATTAAAATACAATAATAATGTACAGGTGGAATTTTGTTGCGTAACTTTGGTCCTTCGAGTCAGAATATTTGAGTTAACTACCTAAAAATATTTGGACCATTGCAGCCTTCCAGTATAATTGTACATATTGATAAGGCACTATATATAGACAAACAAAACATAAAATAATTTCTTTGCCTGTATAAGATATTACTTATTTTTTATATATTGAAGCTCATACATGAATATTCAGTACAAATCGTAGCGCAATTTAATGAAGCTCATCTTGCACTTACTTGTGAAGTAATATTTGATCACATGTATACGTAATAATAACGAACGTCATACATGATAAGTCTAGATTGATGATGCGCCCATTACTGAAAGTGAAAGTCATGTCATGTCATCAAAATCTCATCTGATTAAATTGCAAAGTAGTCAAAGTCCCTATAATAAGAATTTCGTCTGCTATAGTAAGGTAAAGGTTTATATTATAAGTATTGCAATGCAGGCTTTACACTATTCAGAAACCAGGGTTCCTGAGTCACTTTAGCGCTAGTTTATCTTTTAGATTTTAACTAAACGTACCGGACATTTCTACATTTTTTAACTGTGACAATTGCGTTTCTGAGCAACGCATCATTGTGAAATTCCGTATTTCAGTTTAACCAAAATACTCAGAAACCGGGCATAAGTAAAACAAAGAAATAAATAAAACTGATAAGTACCTAGGAAAATATTCCCTGGGTGCAGTACAGGCGTCATTAAGCGGGACCTTATTTTATAAATAGCCTTTCCACTTAGTCTATTAAAACCTTGACCGGACCAAGCCTAGTCTTTCCTGTCTCCTATCTGCGCTTAGGTTTTATATTGTATTTACTTCTTTACGTATTATTTATTTCTATTTATGTAAGTAAGTACTTCATATTATAATCTTGCGCATTTTAAGTCTGTTTTGTAATGAGAAAATCTATTTTTTTAATGTCCGCGACCTCGTTTAAAAAGGCAATGTGCCATTTCGATTATAATTATTTATAATTCAAAAGTTTATTGTAATCGATGAGAAATTCTGAAATATTTTAACAAAAAAGAATTTTATATTGAGACGATTTAAAAATTCAAATCGTATTCTATAAATAACGTAAAATACCGATACGATACAGCATTTAGACGACTTTAATTTAAAACACGCGATTGCCGAGTTTCCAGACAGAGCTTTTAACTCTTCCTTACAAACTTTCTAGTGCATTCACCTCGCTGTGTAGGCAATAAAACTTTTGTCCTAACCGTGCCGTGTTGTTCATTTAATACGATTAGTTTCAAGTTATATTTTAAACGAAGACCGTACATACAAATCTCTTAAATAAGTACTTTGAGCAGTGAATCGTCATGTGTTCCTGTATAAAAAGGTTCTCTTTCTTCTTCTATTTTAAATAACACCCAAACAAAAGCTTTACTTTTAGGAGACCATTTATTCCTTTCTCCAAAGTTTCTTCGTCTTCTTTCTTTTTGAGGATGTCAGTGTTTTAAATACCACACGTTTCCGAACGATGTCGACAATAAAATCAGAAAATTGCTACATTTATATAGGATTAAACTATGGACTTGACCGACAGACTTAAACTCCTAACATTTGCCTTTAAAGTAACCGTACATTTTTTTTTATCAAATAGCCAAAATTGACGGTATGCTAGTTAATAATTTATCGCTACGTCACATTTGGTCACTCGTTCGTGACAACATGAATGGGGTGCATCAAAACACAGGAAGCCAGCCAAGTGCAAGGGCAGAACAGATGCGTGTGCGCATACTCAATAGCAGTGACGTTATTTGTGAGGCCTTCAATACTTATAGATTATGTAAATTTGAATGAGTCATAGTCTTATGAGATTTTATTAACCGTTGCCTTTAAATGGGTTTTGATCGAAGGGGGTATGTTTCGACTTTTTGTAGTTAAGTATCACTCTGATGTTCTGATCTTAGAACACCAAGGTATTCAATTTGATGTCTTAAAAATAAAATAAAAAACAAAACGTTCCTTCTGAAAATATGTCTTAATTTCTTCAATCTTCAAAGTCTTCATTTGAAGGCATCACATCACATCTGAAAATACAAAACCAATAAAAGATATTATATACAATTCAGAATTCATTTATGTTCTACAAAAGTAAGGCTTTCTATTCCATACCGTCATATTTCTCAATGCATCCCAAATCGATTATTCGCACAATCGCAGACAATGTTATCGTTTCGGAAACTATTAATTCAATCAGACGTGATGAAAGCGACTGTGAATGACCGGACGTGCGGACAAACTGTTATGAAGACGTTACGAAAAGTAAGACAATGCAGTTTTCGTACTGTGATTCCGGTTTGGGTTACACAGCCGCGTATTATTGGAATTAGTCGAAGGTCGATTTTTCTAAGACATTTCAAAAATATCTCTTGATCTTTAGTTAATGGGAGATTAATAACAAGCGTAGTTAATATTAACACGTAACAGACGATGATCTGGATCCATGCTTTAAAGTTGTATGTTATCATTCACGAATATGTTGTCGCTTTGACAGTCTACATGTTTTTAAAAACAAAAAATGCAGTTCCTCCAATTACTTTAATTCATATTGATCAAAATAGTTTTATATTTTATTTTTCGTTTTTCCTTCTATTGCAGGGTCAACATGGAAATAAAATAACTTTTACTAGTACGGAAGAGAGACAGTCTACTAAACCATTTCCAGATATAAGACTAGTAGATGGACCTTCAATATTGGCGGGTAGAGTGCAACTTTTGCACCGGGGGCAATGGAGATCTGTATGCACCAATTCGAGGAAGTGAGTTTTATTTATAGATAATTTACTGCTATATAATAACATACAAAAAAGAAATAATTATTGAAATATACATAAAACTTCTATGAGATACAACACCTGTCGCCAAAAATAAATAAAACACATTAATACACCGACCGAATAGTAACAATAAAGTTTATACTTACATTGTTTAAATAAAAAAGGTCATATTCTCTTTGTTCTTTTACAGTTGGACCGTTAACGACATGGAAACGGCGTGCAGACAATTAGGTTTCATGGGTGGAACGTTTTACAATTGGATGGATCGGCAACCCGGCAGGCGTGCGCGTCTTTTGTTTGAAGAGCCCAAGTGTAAAGGCACGGAATACGATCTATTCCAATGTGATTGGCAGTCACGACAACTCGGCTCCGGGGTCTGTGATTATCATCCCGATCTCGCTATCCAATGTTTACCACATCATGATGACAACGAACTTAGAAACTACGGTGTTCATTGGCGAGGAATACGCTTTGAACACGCAGTTTATGAACGAATACTCACAGCAGAAAACACGCTTTACGTTCCCACCTCCATGTCGAGACTTTCTCATATCATCATCAAAAATGCAGGCTTGGGTCGAGATAACAACGCAACCAGTGCATTGGACGTAATAGGAGTCCCACCAGTGATGGACGATATCGAAATATCCAGTTCAGCCTTCAATGCTATCAATGTGACGTCACCGAATGCTCCCATAGTTATTAACAACTGTACAATACAAAACAATAGAGGTTACGGTGTTTATGTAAATTCTACGTACGGCATGACGAGGATAGAGAATTGCCTGATTCACGACAACGGCGGCGATGGGGTCAAATACGTGGTGCACGAAATGAATATTGACGAACGATTTGATCGAGCTGAGGTATTTGACTTGTGTACTCTCGCATCGACGCCCAGCCAAACATTTCCCATTGTTATGTCTCTGGAACAATCAAGGTATTCAAACATGGAACGAGATTGTCATCAGAAATTCTATACTCGACCCGATCACGTATTGACGTTAAGTTTTATAAAGATTTTAACCAACAGAAACGATACAGGTCACATATACATTTACGACGGTCTAACCGCGGATGATAAGCTATTAATGTCCTTTAGTATAAGAAATCATACCCGACCACAAAGTATAACGTCAACGAGAAGTCGAATGTATGTTAGATTTCACGCTGATACTAGAACGGATATAACTGGCTTTGTCAGATTAACCTCAGGAATAAGCAAAACATACGATCTAAATGTTACAGACTCGATAATTTCTGATAACAATGGTAGAGGTATCGCCATTGAAAATTTGAGATCACAAATTCATGTACATCGCACATCAATTTCTAACAATAATCACGTAGCTGGTCTACAAGTGGTAAATGGCGCAGGAGATATAAACGTCACAGAGAGTAGAATTTCTTTCAATCAAGGAGACGGTATTAACGTGACTGTTACTGGCGGCAATAGAAATATATCAAGAAGTATAATAAGTTCCAATCAGCGATATGGTATAGCTGTCTGGATAAATACTACACAGGAGACTGAATTCATACCTACGAATCAAACTACTGTAATAGAATACTCCGAAATATTTAAAAATTTAGACACTGGAATTTTACATGGAAATTTCTGTGGTGACAGTTGGGTAAATATAACAGGAAATTGGTTTAATTCAAGCGTAGAAAGCACAATAGATATTGCTACATGTTGGCTACGCAACGATCCTGTAAAATTATTAAATCTGCAAATAGGGCACAATCGATTCTATCAAAACTTGCGAGTGCCGATAAAAATTCAGCCGGCTCTTAATGTGATGGGCAGAATAGAGTATAATTATTTTGAACACGGAGATTATGGGGCAATTGTGATTTTGAATAGAGTAGAAGGAAAGTATTTAGAAGAGTTTGAAAAACTACCATCAAGATTTATAATACAACACAATTACTTTTTTGGTAACAGAGGGCCATTCGTAGTGAATCTGGGTTTATCTCCGTATAGTGATATTCAATATATTTTATTTTCAAGAAATTATTTACGAGATAATAAAATAAGAGAACAATTTGAATCTCTTGATGGTACTCCACAGCTAACACCAAGGAGTAGAGTTGCAGCAACAATTGTTTTGGCATCTAGTAATATTGACGTATTCCGAAATATAATCAATAACCCGGAAGCGCAATATGAAATCGGATCTCACGTAGAAGACCAAAGCAAAATACTGAACTGCACGTATAACTGGTTAGGCTATGGTGAAGAAGAAAAGGTTCATAATCGATTATTCCACCGAAAAGACAGATTCAATCTAGCGAAAATAATTTATATGCCATATTTATTACATAGCAGTAATCCTGGTGCTACACAAATAAATTATAATTCACTCTATGTGCCTCAATTTAATGTTCCTGGATCCACCACTGTAGGTGGAGAAGTAGAAGGTATTGAAATACTGCGACAAGGTGAATACGATGTGGTGAAAGATATAAATATTCGTCCAGGCGGTAAATTAATCCTACAATCTGGTGTTACATTACGATTTCCACCAGCCATTGGTATGATGGTGGCGGGAAAATTAGACGCTAGAGGAAAACGACCTAATGATATTTCTTTTACATTAAAAGAAGAGATTATAATGAGCAATGATACAATATATGAAACGGATCCAGAAATCGATCCTACTACGCCAGGTTACTTAGAACCAGTAGTGCCAATTAGATTATTGGGTGGTAGAACTCAATATGAAGGTCGATTACAAGTAAGGTTAGATGGGAAGTGGGGTACTGTTTGCAACTATAAATGGAATATAATTAACGCAGCCTTAGTATGTAATCAGCTTGGTTTAGCATTGAACCCAGATGATTGGTTCTTAGAGCCCAACGAAATACCGAGTGCTGGTATGACTGAAGATATTGTTTTGTCTAATGTAGAATGTACGGAATTTGATAATGACATAACCAAATGTAAAGCTGAAACAGTTGATAGTTTTGAGAATTCTTGTAGTCACGAAAACGACGTTGGAATACGTTGTTATGAAACTAGTTGGGCTGGTGTACGATTTAGTGTGATAGCTGAACGTGCAGATTTGCAATATGTTACCATTGAAAAAGCAGGTCTTTTGGATTATTCTTCAAATTTATTTAAACCAGCCCTTCAAATTGACTTTGCAAGGCATGGCTTGGAGAGCGTAAGAATTGTGAATAATTATCATGATGGGTTAGGAATTTTGTATTCAGATTTATATGGTGCTGATGCTATCAATACTGTGAGAAATTCAGAGTTTAGCAATAACAAAGGGAGCGGAATAAGTTTTAGACAATTAGGACTGAAAGTTTATAGCTCGGTTATTGAAAACAATAAAATTGCTGGAATATCTCACAACCCACACTTAACTGGTTCTCAACAAAGGGAAATTGCAGGATGGTTTAATTTAGATCCTAGTTTTAATATGGATGAATCTAGTTATCGGCCCATCATGATACCCGAATATCAAACAGATATATCTCTTGCGAATGGAGAGACGAGACATATAGTATTTACGAAACAATCTGGAGAAAAAATTATCAAAATGTATAATATTAAATGTAATCCTGGATATGTACTTGGTCTGCAGCTGTTGAATCCTATCCACAATTTCTCCACAGAAAGTATTTGTATTTATGACTCACAAAATATCCACGAAGGGAGTACAGTATGGTGTCTTGATCGAGATCTATCAACCTTTCCTACGACCAGTAATAGTTTTGGCATTGTACTTAGATATGAAAGTGGTATAAATGCATTAGGCGGAGTTGTTTTAGTTGTTAGCACTATAGTGGCGCCTGTACAAAATATAAAAAACAGAATTATCAAGGGCCCTGTTCCAACACTTCAAGTAACGAATACCAAAATAAAAGGAAATACTAAAGGTATAAAAGCGCTTTATTATAATCGGTATTTAAATGAAATTGGAGATCATTTCTTGAGGAAGGCTAATGAGACTATCAAAATAATTAATTGTGAAATAGCTCATAATACTGAAGAAGCAATGTATATCAATACACCTTTCTGGGACATTCACGATAGTAATATAACAGAAATCACATTAATGATAAATAGTAGCCTAATAACAGACAATGGAAAAGGGATTTATCATTTTGCCAGAGATTTGAGAAGCTCTAATAACTTATATCATTACGTTCTTCAAGATAACACTTTCGAAAGAAATATAAATGGTGGTTTTGACATAAGCCTTCCGTACGTTTGGAAGTATAATGAAAACTTTACACATTCGGTGTTTATGAATAACAATACTTGGCGAAATAATCATAATTTTGGAATGGTAATAGATGGTCACTTTGCTGAAGTAAATTTAACTAAAAATGTCTTCACCGATAATGTCTGCCGATCTGGCTTAATTTCTATACGTGGAATGGAAAAGAAAATGAAAATAGATGGCAATTTTATCGAAAGAAATAATGGACAATATATGGTTCAGTTCTACATGGACAGTCAAAGTGAAATAATGGGATTTGTATACGCCGTTTTTGTTTACAATCAAGTTAAGAACAATAAATTTTCTTCGAACATAAACCGGGGTTTAATTGTTAAAAGTACAGATCCCACTTATGTCATTGGTTTCAAAGGTATTCAGAAAGTAAAAGTAACCAGAAACTTGTTTGGCAATAATGCATTGAAGTACACCCTTGTAGCCGGTATAAAAACAGCAAAAATAAACAATCTTCTAGATGTAACCGAAAACTGGTGGGGTAGTGCAGAGGAAAAAGAAATAAGAAATGAAATATTTGATTTTGACGACTGGAATAATCACGCAATCGCTACTTATTTGCCTTATTTATTGGAAGATAGCTTCGATTCAAGTGTATCTGTTACATTTAGCCCAGAAATAGCAATTGATATAAACGAACTTGGTGGTCGCTTGACATCCGATCTTACTCTCGATGCTCGAATAGCACCTTATATTATTAAATCTGACATTACTGTAATGCCGGATGTTACCCTAACAATTAATCCAGGTGTGATAATGGAATTTGCTCCGAATGTTGGTATATTGGTTATGGGTACTTTAAATGCTATCGGTCACAGTCAGTTACCAATATTCATGAAACCTTTAACTCCGTCCAGCAATGTCGAAAGTCGAATTGAAAAAAGGGAAATAGGGCAATATTCGCCTGATTATGTTAAACATAGACAGCAAAGACAATTAGAAACATTAATAATTCAGGACTCTATTCGTCTTTGTACAGGTAGGAATTGTTCTATAACTGATAACAGTTTTGACAGAAAGAATGAAGGGTTTTTAGAATATTATAACAAAACTACATTACAATGGGTGCCAATGTGTGACAGCCGGTTTACGGAGAGAAATGCTCAAGTTGTGTGTCGAGAGCTTGGATTCGATCCTATAAATATATTTTTTGCTCATGATCGAAGAGTTGAATACCATAGTAATTCTTTGTCAAGAATTTGGTCTTGGCCGGAACCTTTACAATGTGTCGGAACTGAAAACAGATATGAGGATTGTCCTATAAGACTCAATGGACAGCTCTACGGACATAGGCATGAATGCAAGTGGGATTCAGATTTTATCTTCATACATTGTGGTAACAGAAATTTAGAAGAAAACCTAGATTATTGGGGCGGGATACGATTCGCGAATCCTGAATTCGAATACTCTCTTTATGAACATAGAATTCACGATCATCATACTCATGAAACAATGAAAAAGGTCGAAAGCAAATTGAACAATATTCAAATTATTGGCGCTGGGATATTACACAATGAAAAGTCACCAGCAATACAAAGCATTATAAGAAATCCTCACATTCAAAATGTAAATATAACGAAATGCGCGCATCACGGCATTAACATAGTTTCCCCAACTGATACTATCGATATGATGTTTAATTCTGTCGTCGATATACTTGGTGAGGGCGTGAATGCTATATCTTTAACTGGTGAAGGAAGAGAATCTGAAGAATCTAGTTTTACACCGTTAAAGGATCTCAATTTGCCATACCATCTGTTCTCTCTCATTGACATCTGTGATAGTACCAAAGTAGTTACAGTAGAAGAGAGAGTCCTTTTGTACTATAAATACGATAACAATCCAGTAAACTGTGTAAAAATATTCAAGAGTACATTCAGAGTGAAGCCTTTTGGATTCAGGTTATTACAGTTTAATTTGTTCAACCATACTTTGAATTATGGGAAGAGAGATTCAATCACACTGTATGACGGTGATATTTATAATATCACAGCACCTCAGATAGGCTATTTGGAGAATGGGTCACCTGATGAGAAGAAATTGTTCAGAACAGATGGGGCAAGTCTGAGCGTGAAGCTATTCGCTAATGGTGCTTCTGCGGTGCATGGTTTCATTGCAGAGATCGTGACATTACCTATATCAGCTATTGGATTAAGTGAGTATTGTTGGGTTTTTATCATTTTGTTCTGTTAATTAGAAGGTAAACATAATTAATTATTGACATTTTGTTTCTATCGCTAAAATGATACGTTCGATACTTCGATCAACGTTATTTTTCATGGATCCATAGGATATTGGATCTTCCTGATCTTCGTTGAGCTATTCAAAATGGATTTTTTTTACTTGATTTGATAAACATACGTAGTAATAATACTTTAAGTTTTAAACCTGTATTTTATTATATCTACAAGGTCTTTTCTTTCAAATTTCAGATCGCGACGTCCAACACAACATATCGAGTAGCGTGTTCACAAACAACCGTGATGGTGCCATCAATTACCAATCTGTAGGCGAAGTGAATCCGTTCGTGGCTGTGATAAGGAACGAATTTAATGATAACTGCCTCAAGCTGTACGGCAACTTCACCACGTGTCAAGCCGCTGTGACCGTGGATGTACAAAATACGCAAACTTTGGTGTTTAGGGTAAGTAACTTAATGTCATATTTTACCTACTTTGATGTTTAATTAAGCTTGTTTTTTATATCAACGCAATAGTGCAATAATGTAATAATTTGCTCAACATTATTGATTTAATTGCAACTGCAACGTTATTTTGTTTCTCATGAATATTTCATGATATAGAATTATATCTTTACCCACAGCATTTGTAGGGGAAAATATTAATTTATCAATATAAAAAATAATAAGATAAAATAATTATTTTCCAGAACAATTTAGTACGTAACAATGTAGGTGGATTATTGGTGAGAGCGGATTCCCGCGGCTCGGCAACCTCGTTACGAGGGTGGATACACAATAATCTGTTTTTCGGGAACCATGATCTGCCTACTATGCAACTAGAAGGTTTGTTGATTGGATAATTTTGTTAAATATTTGAGTAGTAGGTCTGAGTCGAGCTATATAAGCATTGATAAAGTTAAGCTCTTTAAGATTATTAACGTAACGTATTATAAATACATATAACGAACGATGTCGGTTATGGGGGCCAATCCCAACAGAAATCAGTCAAAAACAGGTGCGCTCTCTATTCCTTCACTCTCATCCGATGGGTCCGCAAACCACCCCACCAGTTTTTTTAGCCCCACCCGGGAATCCAACCAGAGTGGGGCCAAAATCGGAACTCGATTCTTTAAACATTATTTGAATGTGATGAGATTTATTTTGATTCAATTTCTTTCATGACGACCCGGTTGGCGCAGTGGTTCAGCAATGGTCTATTGCGCCGGAGGGTGTGGGTTCGATTCCCACAAGTAGAAAATTATGATGTGATGAACATTGTAATTTTCTACTGTCTGGGTCAAGTATGTCTATCAGTTATCTAGTATCCATAGTACAAGCTTTGCTTAGTTTGGGACTAGATGGCGTTGTGTTAAATGTCCAGGAATATTTATTTTATTTATTCATTCAGGACGTCAATCATCGCCCTATCAAGAAGTGACCATTTACCGCAACTACTTCACTCGCAACCGAGCGCAATACAAAGACGTCATAGTTTTACGCCAAGTTGTATCCAACTTCACGCATAACTACGTCCATGATAATACGGGAATGAGGATATTGGAAGTGTCTGGATTCGATAAAGTGCGCCTGCCCATATATCAGACTACGTCGCATAATGGTTTTTATAAGTAAGTATTTCGTTCGGTCTTTATTCATCTTCACCAATATTATAAGGAAAAAAAAATTTGTTTGTTTTTTGTGAATGAAGAAATATGAATAGGCTTATAAAGCTACATTATCCACAACTTACATAAGCTACATGACATTATGCTACCGGAGCGAAGGCGCGCGGAACAGTAAGCAATTAAATTTTGAAAATTTTTAGCTTTAAAAAAGTTCGCCTACTTTCGCTTATAACTTCACTTATAATTTTCAAATATGCCTACATTTTGACTCCTTGAATAGTTCCAGTACTGTTATTTTCTATTCATCAGTTTAATTGTATTACGCTCATCGCCATAATAATTTAATCTTATTGCAAAGAAAAAGGTCAATAGTGGTGAATTTTTTAATTATACACCAATTACTAAATTAGTATGAAATTCGTTCACCATTCCGACTATAATTGTTGTTTCAATAAGTACACTGCAATCGTTCAAAATTGTCCCTTACTCATTTCAACGACTTAATTAACTGTAATGTATTATTTTTAGAAACTACGCGTTAGATAGAGAAGGAAGAGCCACAGTTGTAGCCGGTACCGCGGGACAACACTATGTCGATAATATATTCTTCAACCCCGATAACGATTATGAAATGATCACTGTTAATAGATCCATGTAAGTATTTTATATAATTGCTTTATTGATGCATTACTGTTAATTAAAAAAATGAGGGTACTTTGTGGTTATTTTTAATCATAGACAATACCGCCTTTCTAAATTTGACATTGACATTTAATATTGTTGTCTATGGTCGGTTTTAGAGTTCACTAGGTATCAATTTGAGTCACAATATAATACGATTTTAAATTTGAAATTTAAAAAAAAGGGCAACAAGTTGATGGTTATTTTGCATGTGGGATTATTGATTATATATATTGGGACCTGTATCCGAATGATTTTTGGTGTTCAACTGGACTCGAATATAATAATTTGAAATATTTTTATAAGCATGAGGAGTTTGGTGATGTTGGTGCCTTAAAAAATGAAAATAAAACATATACATCCGTACGGAAAGCTAATATAATGGAGAATGTTA
>LQNK01000678.1:163986-178220 GCA_001586405.1 Phoebis sennae | reverse complement strand
GAAAGCTAATATAATTGTGGGATATTTTATCATATTATCGTCGTACTAATTATCATGGTGATTAAGTAATTAACAAATACATTAAATCTTTTATAATTTATTATATTTTATGAGAATCTTCATTAGGGCCTTAATTGACTTGTATACAAAAATATTAGAAAATATTTAAATGTGAATTTAAAATGCTTTGCTTTTGGTTTAATTATATTTAGGTAATTAATTTAAGATTAATTATTATTTATTGCATGTTTTTGTTGCATGGCTGGCTGGACTAGCTTTTTCGATTATAATCCAAATGCAGTGAGGTGAGTGGTAGTTATAAAAACATTATTTTATTAAATATTTATTTATAAACTTACTCGTATTTGCAAACAGTACTATGGCTTATCACAGTGGGCGTGAACGCATTAATAAAATTAATTAAAACTTTACTCTTGTAATTTTTTTTGCTGATATTAAAACAATTTCATTTAAAATACTTTGTATTATTGTCAGCTACAGTCCTTTTCATTATTTTACACATATCCCTTGCCCTTTCTCGGGTTTCAAAGAAACTCCGTACAAAATTTCATCCAAATCGGTTCAGTGTTTTAGGCGTGAATGAGAAACGCACATACAGACAGACAGCTACTTTCACATTTATAATAGTATTAGTATTGATTATTTCTATCACGCTTTCCACTCATATACAACTTCACTTTCAGTGCTTTAGACCTTTGGCGTACCCGCATAGACGCAAAACACAATTACTGGAGTTACAACGAAAGTTTAGCAGTTGCGGGTAGAATACGCGACCAATCTGATAATCCTTTGTTACTGGAAGTGGACTATAGACCGTATTATATGAATAATTTGACGGTGTTGGGAGGGGGAAAGTGCCCCCCCGGCTGGGATGCTGTTGCCGGTACTTGTTATATGTATGTGGGAGCGCCTATGACGTATGAAGAGGCGAGGCTGTTTTGTTTGGTAAGTCGATTTGTTTCGTAAGTTATTGTTTTAGGTGAGATGGGGGAGAATTTACAGAGAAAATTATATATTTAAGAAATTGGACTTAAATAATTTATGTTAAGCTAGCTATGCCCTGCGGTTTAACCCGCCTATAAAAACTACGCTATGTCCTTTCTCGGGTTTCAAACAATCCAAATTCAATTTTATCCAAATCAGTTCAATGGTTTAGACGTGAAAGAGAGACAGACAGAGTTATCTTCGTATTGATGACTTTATTAAGATAATAAATAGTATATATAGTATACTATAGTAAGTCTTACAATTACAGTCGGACAATGCCTCCATGCCCTACGTATCCGGTAACTACGAAGCCCTGTACCAGTTCATCCAGCGCCAGAACCAGTGGTTCCAATATGGCGACCGCGTGTGGGTCAACCATATTGATTACGTCACGCAGTGCACTTCCTTCGCATTTTCCAGTGTGGAGATCACGAATTGCAACCAGAAGAATGCCTTTATTTGTGAAATTGGTGAGTTTTCTATTAGGTAAATTTTAAAGAACCAGTGGTTCCAACATGGCGACCGCGTGTGGGTCAACCATATTGATTACGTCACGCAGTGCACTTCCTTCGCGTTTTCCAGTGTGGAGATCACGAATTGCAACCAGATGCATTTATTTGTGAGATTGGTGAGTTTTTATCGTAAAGTTACATAACTACATTAACAAGTTATGTATGTCACTGTGATTTTCACATCGTCTAGTGTGATATTCAATTAAAAAAAAATTAACCTAACCAAAATGTCCCGGAAGCCAAGACACACTTGGGGTATCCAGTGCCATAGTAGTAAGTAAGTAAAATGTTTTTGGGAAGGACTGAATATTTTTTATGAAAATATTCAGATTTTATCTGTACGTAAATTTTGAATATTATCGCACAAACAGATCTTGAAAATATAATCCAAGAAGGGAGGTCATCCTCAAAAATTTAACCCTGTGTCATGAATTTTTAAGCGTGGATTCGTCGATTTCGTTCTTGGTCTTGACCGACGACCGATTTCTTGAAAACTAAGATTTATATGTTTTTTATTCTAGATCCGAAGATAACAATCGACCCTCTGTCTTGGCAAGGAGACACTCTAGCGGTTGCCTTTATTGGAGTGCTGGTGGCTGCAGTCCTGCTTGTTATATTGGCACTTATCTGCTGGTATTCTAAGTCTAAACACAGGTAAATTTGCTATATAGTATTGTCTTGTGTTTGTTTTAACGTACTTTCCATATTGAATAAAAAATGTTATAGGATTTTAAACGCTCATCAAGACAACTCTTTACCGGGTACATTATTAATGCAAAATATTGTATAATAAACCGTGTTTAAATTTATTTAATAAACGTTTTTGTATGCCACATATTAAGATATTAAAAAGAAAACTATGTACCTACTACGAGTAGTTGTTCCGCGCTTCTTTGCTCCTGGAGCATAATGTTATATCATAGCCTATGTTCATGAGAGATAATGAAGGATTCCAATAACATAATTGTTCAAATCGATCCAGTACTTTGGGTACTTCAATTGAAACAAAAAAACATAAATCAAATCGTACTTCTACACTAATAATACTGTAAATATAATCGTCTCTTTTGTTTTATGGCAAGATCTGAAAAAAAAATAATTATCTTTAATATAACTTTTATTTAGGAAAGTTGTTAAAATAAATTGAAAGCGAGTCTGATCTTTCTTAGTAATGGTGCCGTAAGTGCAAAAGATTCTTACAACAAATTGGTCGAACGCGATTGCAGTTGTTTATGTTCACGAACCGTAGGCAAAAGTTGATTTTTCTTCCTAGTCGTAAACTCATGACTGAGAGTCGTGACCCCCAATTGATTGGATGTTTTTCGTTGAAAAGTTGATTATTATATAAATTTTTACAGACATCTGCAGCGTTTGGAACGTCGCAATTCGATAAGGCAGTCGCTTCATTCAGTACGATCCATTGGTAGTATAAATGGAGGTTTCCCTGATAATACCTATAGAAGAAAACTTGCACAGATGGTAAGCATAAAACGTGTAATAAAATAATATAAGTTCAATCATAGCTGACGACCCGATCGGTGCAGTGGATACAGCAATGGTCTATTGCGCCGGGTGTGGGTTCGATCCCCACGAGTAGAAATTATGATGTGATGAACATTGTAATTTCCTACTGTCTAGGGGTTAGTATATCTATGGTATTTATGTATTTATTTACAAAAAAGTATGTTTAAGTATGTGTATCAGTAATCTAGTTACCATAGTACAAGCTTTGCTTGGTTTGTTAATTATTATTTATTTAATATATTTCATACTTATAAAGATCGCTTATTGATCCGATTTCCTTGATGATTAAGACCGAGTAACTAAATAGTTTACGTGCTAAGTTCAAAACATTTATTATTTTACAGAGTACCCGCTCCACAGACACGCTAACAAAAGGTTCTGATTATAAAAAGATGCTGGCGTCCACAACTTCAATGGAATCTATGGAGAAAAGCCAATTTAATTCATCGCTAGAAGATACGCAAAGCTTTGATATTTATGAGGCTCATAATCCTAATAATATCATACAGATGAAACATAGCACGTTTAATAAGAAACCTGCGTCACCGGAATATAGTGTTCCTCAAAATGTCAATGTTAATAGGCCATACAATTTGGCCTATAGAAATGAAGGTTCGTATGAAATATAAGAATATATATTTATTAATTTTATCATCAATATAATATTATTAATCATTATGTAAATGAAATAAAAAAAATCTTATAACACCAAAAAAAATCCAAGTCAAGTGTTGGATGAAGAAGTATCTCAAATTGTATCTAAGATTCTTATATTTTTTGTTTTGATACTTTATCGTGTAAATCATCTTTTATTTATACAACTTTGCAAACTTTAGATATAGGTATAACTATGTCATAAACTTTCTCTTGAAAAATCAAAATGCCACATATGTACATATATCGAAATTCTTATTATATCTTTCCAGGTTATAGAGATAACTCAGGCGCAACAAGCGGAGCGCCATCTATGAACACAGTAACGACAGAAGAACTGCCCATCATCCACCACCCGGGCGGCTTATCACCAGAGGACGCAGTATCTCCGCAGAGCGACCCGTACTACACGTCCGACACGCTCCCGCTCCGGGGACGGACTGACGACCCCGTCGCGATGAAGCGCGAGTTAGAGCGAGAGGGGAAGATATATGGGTACTGCTCTTTATGTACACTTACATAAGCCGTATCATTCCTTGCGAATCCTACTAATATTATAACAGTGAAAGTTTGTAAGGATGTTTGCATGTTAGTGACTTATTGACGCCAACACTTTACACTACTGATCCGATTATGATGAAACTCGGTATGACATATAGGCTACTTTTAATCTCGGAGTTGCCAAAGGATCAGATAAGGTGGAGGACTATTTGCTCGACCTAATTCCAAGCCTAAGTCTCCATATGCGTAAAATTCAAAAGTGAAATCTACCCTCGGAAAAATAATAAGTTACTCTCGTTAAAATTTTACAGCAAATTGTTAACTTCTTCATATTTTTTTAGATATGGGGCTCCAAACTTTGAAGCGCAACCAAAGCTTTCGTTCTTGATGGAACTGCGCTCGCGCATACCGGATGAAGCCCCACAACATTCGACCACTACTTTCGGACAGCGACCTGTTCCTGGTTTGTTTAATTTTGATAAATAGTTTTTTTCATATTACTAATAAGTACGATTTAAGTAATATTTGGCATACAATATATGAAAACAATTGCAATAGTGGTATTTTTGTTGAAGAAAATTTTGATATCAAACATAAATTTAATTTAAACTATAAAAAAAAAGTTATAAAAGTTTGTTTCTCGCACTTAGGATTAGATTACGTAATTATTATGATGGCTATCATTTCAGAACCTGAAAAATATTACGAGGACGATTTACCCAGTCCCCCTCCAGTTTACAACTATGAACACAGCTACGAGTCAAGCCCGCAAACTTCACAGGACTTCGACTACTCGCCCGAACTTCACGCGCGTTCTCGATCGGAAGCCATACTCGAAACGAATTTCGACTTTGATGACAATGAAAACCACATCACTGAGGCCGATCGATCACATAGCCAGCCTTTGGAAACGGCTATGTGAATATAAAATAATTAAAAGTGAAATAAAAAAGTTTGTAAAATATATAATATACAAAATGGGAAAAATGACAATCTATTATCAAACCACCTTCAATTGTCAACTAATTTATAAATAAGTAAATAACACGCACTTCATGATAAAATATTCAACATATATCATATCACTTTATTATTTTTTCTAAATAAACCACAACTATTATCTAAGATAATTTAGTTTAAATTGTAAATAACAAATTAATATTAGTATTTTTATACAGTACATTTCTTCATATTACTCGTATTTTTGTTAACAATATATCACCATTAAGTTATGATATAAAACTAAAGACTGATTAAGGTCGCCTTATAAAATAGCGCATTTATTTTTTACTTTCTAAGCTTACAATACATATATATTTTATTATAATATATATGTAAATATTGTAAATCTAAAATACATATACAATTTTGCAGTGTCTTATATTTTTACTATTTTATATTAATCTTTTTCTCCAAGCAGTATAATATTATTACGAATAAAATAATTATAATTTTCGTATAGCTTATATTATTTAAATATCTTTGAAATATTATCTCTGTAGAGTTTAATCGCATTAAAATAAATGCACGATCTCTTAGATAGATTAAATAATTTTTTAGTTCGAAAATATAAAACAAAAAACACCATATTCATGTAACTCAATATGGTTTTCTAAAACAAAAATCATTAAAGAAGAAAACCTAACGAAAAAAATTCCTGTTAAAAAAGAAACTTATAAATTGTTACTAACATATTTTTACTATAACATGTCCGTCCATTCTGTGTAATACATATTAAAAATTTATATTTCTATTACTGTTATTAGATTAACATTTATTTTTAATATTACATGTATAAAGAATGTCTCTCCATAAGATTATAACTACATACTACACATAGGTACTATGTATGTATTTATATGTAAGGGTTTCATATAAAAATCAATTACGAGAGAACTTTGAATTAATTCAAGGTTTATGCAATCGTTTTGTATACATTAAAGCACATATTTTTACTTAAATCATGTAATTTATTTACTTCTTAAAGACCACAACTGTAGTTATTTTATTATGTCATAAACTTATAAATACGCTTTAATTTGACTTGTACAAATTAGTTGAATTTAATAAAAAAATATACTTTAATTGTTTTTATTTAATTCCATTCATTTCCTTTACAAATTGAATACATGCTAAATTGAGATTGGATTTCTCCATATTTGGTTTATTCGGAACGGTAAAGATAAGTAAAAAAAATTCTGTAGTTGATAACAGACTTAAAGACGATTTAATTGAAGCCTCCCCTATTTGAGGCAATATTCATGAATCTGATTCGGGTCGAAAGGTAGACATTTCCTTCCAATTTTCCCAATTTTTGACTTTATTTCTGTATACATTAGATATTTTTCAATCGGATTTGTCTTTGTGCTGTAGGCCAGCAAAGGCATCGATGCAGCAAATGTCACCTTTAAATTTTGACTGAGGGGAGGCGGGGTCTCTCTGGAGTTGAGATGGCTAGGCGATTGTATAATGTATTAGACAAAAGAAAATATCGAGTTTGATGAGCGAAATAAATGGGGAGGGTGTTACTAAGATAGAGGAGGTCAAAAAGCTAAATATATATAAAAAAATCTTAAGTACAAAAAAGGCGATTATGATATAAATATAGTCGTGTGTAGTGGTATAAAATAAGAGGTCTTCATTTATAAATAGTAACGCGAGATCTGTATCGGAGCGAGCCACAAGTTAAAAAAAGGATTATTTTTTAGCAACAGTCTGTTGATAGATATTACTATCTGTAGTCGATCGGACGTCAACTGTCAATAGGTGTCAAACGTCGAGTGCAAATTAGCACTTGACATCCAGCTGTTGCCTGTTTACAGATTGTTGATTTGTTCTTTGCTTTGTATTTCGTATTCTGCGCGATGCGATAGCCACCTTTTATTTATAGTGTTTTCGTGTTAGTGTGAGAAATGCATGCACTGTGTTCTGTTGTGCGTTTCAATTAAAATGTTGCAGTGATCACTCAGCTTGGTAAACAAATATAATCCCTACGGAAACAAAATTTATAACCGTTGAGAAAATTTTCGTTCATCAAAAATGGATAATACGGGATCGATTAATAACGACGATTGCATTGAGACTGTTGAAAACGAGGAGGACGTGGATTATTCTGAAGAAAGAGAGTTAGTCAATGATTCCTGTTCTACGAAAGTTTTGGACAACGGGGAAGAGCCCCGGGATAGATATCGCATTGTATACTTTTTGTTCTACCTATTCGGAATAACGTCTCTTGTTCCCTGGAACTTCTTGATTACTGCTAATGATGTAAGTATTTTTAAGTTAAGAGCGACAAAACGCTGAATTACACAATTCGTACAACTATGATTATTGCAAACCGTCAGAATTAATTATATACGATTGCAAATTACAATAAACTGTCTTAAACTATTCAATTTGATGTGTGGTAAGCATATATTAACTCATTTATTTTAAGTAATATAAAATCAGAAAAGAACTGTAGATTAAATCAAAATCAAATGAATATGTATAAGCCATGTGCTGTATAAATTATTAATTAAATAAGGATATTAACACTGTTTATAATATATTCAAAATCCCTCTTTTTGTTTAAATTCATGGTGTCTCTAACTAAAACATCAATAGATTGAATATATCTATTTTATTTTTTTAAGGTTTTCACCTTTTGTTCAAACAAAACATTAGAATAACAGTCTATTGAAAAGTAGAAATATTTATCATTGAATGTGGACAAGCTAATGGATATTTTAACATAATAGAAATAACATTTAAAAATACACTTTTATTAGAAAATGTGATACAAAATGTGATGGTTTTCATAAAAGTTTGAGTTTTAAAAAAGGGATTGCTGTTGGTATTTGGTAATTTTTTCCTGTTGCAGATTTTTTGGAACCCATAAAGATTTAAATATTGTATGTTTCAATATTACTTTAGTATAGGAATATCTGCATAATTTTTAATTAAAAAAAAATAAATAATTTTCTCCCAAAATTCTGAAACTAAAATATAGATACAAACAAAACAGTATCATGAGAGTGGAAGACAGAAGCCTAAACTAGGCAGATCCTGTAATATAGGACTCCTGGTCTCTTCATCTCGGATCTATAATTACTTTAGTTAATTAAAACTCATATATATGGAAGTTGTATAAAGAATATATTAAATCTCAAGATTAACTTTGAAAATGGTTTACGGTAATAGTTTCAGTGTCAGAGAAATCTCTTTCAAGAATACAACCTTAACATTCCTACTTATTTTATTTTTTATTTCTTATTGTAATGGTTTAAGGCTTCTTGACTTCTGGCTTTATGCTCAGCTTATAGCTTATTAGTCTTACATTTCCTTTTTCTAGTCTTGTTAAGCACATATTTAATTGAGGGTCAAGATTTTTAACCTTGAATTTGTATTGAAGGAAGGGTTTTACTGGATGATTAAAGACAATTTCTAGATTGTGAAATAGTCTTCTAATTTAATAATTTAAAAGAGGGATGATAATGCTTGAATACATTGTGAAAAATATTCGAAAAATATTCTCATTTAGTTTTGGGACTAGAATCTTTCATTGTACAATGTTCAGAGGCAATTGATTTAAATTTGCCATGTTAAGCACCATTGTTTATTAAATCCTCGCAAACCTTGGCATTTATAATATAACTGATTAATTTGTAAAATATTGAGAAATAGAGTTTGATAGTTAAACCTTTCATTAAAAAAATTGTGAGAATTACATAAAATAAAAAATAATTGAGATATATATATACAATATCAAAACATTGTTTCAGTATTGGATGTACAAATTTCGTGATGTGGAGCCACACAATCTTACTATTTATGTACGTAAGACTGAATTCCAAGCGCAGTTCACCTCCTATCTTAATGTGGCTACAGCGATACCTAACTTAGTATTCCTCATTTTGAATTCACTGTATGGACACTTGTGAGTATACTTTAATTGCATTTTGTTTATTATTTTCTAGATTTACATCTGTGACATGGAGTATGTTAATAGATATTTATACTACCCTGTAATTGAATAATAATCGTCCAAACATACTTTCACACTTATAATATTGATAGTAACAGATAAGGTATATTTACACTAAATCAATAACCAATTATAGTAATGAATACCTCCTTAAATTACTGTATAACGATAAAAATCTTGATTAAAATAATAGTTGAGTACATCTCAAAAGCATGATCACCTGCTTGTTAAGTATTTCAGAATTTATTGAATTTGATAGTGACAGCTGTGAAATACATCTGCCTTGTATTCATAGCTATATAACTTTGTTATTACCATTTTACCTCACAACTCTTTAATGTCTATTGTAATAGAAAATACAATGTTTAAGGGTTAATGTTACAATGGTTAATGTTTTGGTATACCCTTACCCCTACCCTTGAACTTGTCTTTCCTTAGTTTAAGGGCTAAGAGTACCCTTAAACTTGTATTTGGTATTTTTATACCAAATAAAGGTAAACAAGTTGATTGTATCTTATAAAGATTATTTTGTTTATATTGCAGGGCAGATGGGTCACTTGATTACCCATAATTTAGACTTAGGATTTAATTTTATGAGATAAGATGTGGATTAAGAAAAATATATGCAACTAGTTGTTCCCCATGGCTTCGTTCCCGTACCATTATCTTTATAACTTATGTTCATCAGGAATAATGTAGGATTCCAATGATTAAAAAATGTTTCAAATCCCAAGTAGTTTCAGAGCCTTTACAATTAAAACAAACAAAAAATTACAGGTAAAAGTAAAGTAAAAATGTCTCTCCTTCAGTCGTTGAGTCCTAGGACTCGCGTATTAAATACTAGCTTTCCGCCCGCGGCTTCGCTCGCGTGGACCCGGCAATTCGAAATTTTCTCGCTTGAACTTCAACGAACATTTAAAAAAAAGAATTATCCAAATTGGTCCAGTCGTTGTTGAGTTATGCGCTTACCAACACATTTTGCGATTCATTTTTAATATAATATACAAGCGACCCGCCCCGGCTTCGCACGGGTGCAATGCTGATAAAAACCTTCCTCATGAGTTACTCTATCTATTAAAAAAAACCGCATCAAAATCCGTTGCGTAGTTTTAAAGATTTGAGCGTTCATAGGGACATACAACATGACACATGACAGAAAAAGCGACTTTGTTTTATACTATGTAGTGATTTGGAAAGTACGTGTGGTCTAACAATAATCGTCATTTCAGGGTATCTGTCAGGAGTCGCCTGATTGGCTCCCTCATGGTGATCACCCTCGCCTTCATCGTGACCACAGCCCTTGTGATGGTGGACACGGATGAATGGCAGAACACGTTCTTTATCATCACCATGGTGACTGTTGTTATTATGACTGGTAAGGAAACCTCATATAATATATGCTACATACTCGACATGACCATATAAATAGGGTAATTTCGAGCTAGTCTTCAATATTTTACAGAACATTCAACACATAATAATAAAAACAAGGGTTTAAAAAGTTTTGATAAAATATACTTTTCGAACCGGTGGTAAATTAAAAAAACAAAATAACTAGATGTATTTGTAAGTACTCTGTAACAAGTTTATATGAATATAAATATTTTCTTTTTTTCTATTTTGTATTTTTTTCTATTTGTTAAACGATAGGATATATTAATAACTTTATGAGGAAATTGCAAGTGTCTTATATAATTTTGCCCTTACTTTCGTTTGAGTAGAATATCAGGTCAAACTCGAGAACCAGATTGGAAACATGGAATTTAAAACCCGACTCAGTCATTATTGGTTATTTTTATTTTGCATCCGCAACTTTTAACGCTTCTGTTTCTCCAACTTTAACTAAGGCCCGGTCCCTTTAAACGACGGAACGTCATAGAATAACACAAACGAATCGTATAAAAATTAAATTAATCATTGACAAAATTCATTAACGAACGGAACCAAACTATCCTAATCAACCAATTGGAACCAAGTGTTGGTAGTTATGTTAATGCTACGTTTATTATAGAAACGTTTTAGACTTGCGCCTATTAGGATATTGTACTGTTCGTAAGTAAAACGAATCGTTTTTTATAGGAGCTGGGCATAGTATTAGTAAAGTTCAGAGATCACATGTTATAAAATTTGTACTCTCTTTACAATGTGAAAACTACACATTCATTTAATTGAGAATAATTGGACTTTACTTCTGATAACAGATAATTGTTGGAAAAATTAACATTACGCAACACAACTCGTAATTCGTACTTAATAAATAAAAAACCATATATGATTATATCACAATATTTTTTTATAAATAGTTCATTTTCAGACCAAGGTTGTCGACATATCAAAACTTGTAGTAGGTATACTTTTTGTGTATTACATATAAGAAGTATGTATCAGAAACCTTTTTATATTTTCAAATAAGAGAAAAAGTAGAGCGGGCTTATTTCTTTTTTATATGTGTTGCTAGTCGGATACGCGCGGTTTCACTTGCATAAATTTATTCTGTTCAAAAAAATTTGCATGCATTACGAATCACACCAAATCTATTAAATGGTTAAGTAGCAGTTTAACAAGTTAATAGAAGTAGGGTTGGATAGCGACTTCGTTTTATGCGATGTCCATGAGTAGGTAGTATATATTATATAATGTAAAATTTAAAATAATAAACACCTCATTATCAACTAGCTAAGAATATAACCGATAACATTAACTTATTTTTAGATGTAGGCCTTTAATAAATTTAAATAAAAAATAAAAACTGATAAAAAATTTACACCTTAATTAAATGTATTTTTATACGCGTGTGAACATATTTTTTTAAATCGCTGAAATTTAAAAATACAAAATTTGATAATCAAAAATTCCAACCGATTTTTTACCTGCTTTATGTGATAGGAAGGATGTTTTTTATCTTATTTTATGTACTATACTTACTATTTTATGATTTTTACTATATCATTTTGAGAGTGTGAGTTGAGAACCCCGGAATTTAGAACCCCACTCATCAGACACAGACGTTAAACATTAGGTCGTATGTACGATTTGTCCCGTTCTTCTTTTATTTCCTCTGTTGTCTTTTAATAAGTCTCGTAGTATACATCTTCCTCGAATTGAAAATAGTAATCTGCGATACTTTTGGAGGGGTTAATGGGCTGTCACTTACCATCGAGTGAATCGCATCCATTGCCTCTTTTGTTATGCACAACGCAAAATGTTCCATTGTTTTTATATTTTTATTCTGAAGCACTCCGAATTTTAGCAAAAGCTTTTACCGCGGTGCTTCACATTTTAATGGCAGCGTGAAAAACACTCAGTATAACTATAAAGTATAAATGAGGCCGTTTCGTAGTATTTAAAGCTCTTCAATTCATTTTTTCAGTTAAAAATTTTACGAAAGTTTTCCTTCGTGCTATCGAAGAATATATACAGGTGGCAAACCGATATGTTAATATCGGTTTAAACTTGGCTACCTGCAATATGACTGCGTTGAGATTCCTTTATTTTATAAAATAATATAGCGATCGTTTGAAGGTTGTTGTAATAATTTATAATTCAAATTTTTAGGCCAATGCACTTGCCTAAAAACCTCACAGGTCGCGCGCGTAGGTTCAGGTTTTTATTTTCGATGGCGGCGTAAGGCGTCGAAAACAGCCGCTTTTAAGGTGATAAAAGTTTTATTTTTTTAATCTCATTATTATCTGATTGTAGTTATGCATTGACTGCATATCGAGATATTTAAGGTTTGTTTTACAAAATTAATAAAAGAATTCGCACAAAATTCAGAAGATCCTTTACAATCTTATTAAGAAAAGAACACATCTTCAAGATGTTTTTTTGATGATTTTTTGCTAAAGAAAATATGTTTTAGTGATACGAAAAAAATTAAACAATGTGATCGTTCTATTATTGAAATATACTAATTAAGATGATGTTTATAAGGGTGATATAAGTGACTAATAGTAATCCTAATATGACACAAAGATGTTTATTGTCATATAATTGAACTCTGAACTAATATGTTATCTGTAATTTATGCATGCCATAATAGATAGGGCAAGTGGACAGATTGGAAATATGTTGGACAAATTGCATACATTCAGTACCATTTAGCAATTTGAGCCTGAATTTGAAAAATACATGCATTAAATGAGTAATGTGTCCATTAGTAACAGATTATATGCTATTTTAAAGTAAAAAAAATAATGGATGACACATTATTTACACATTTTAATATAGTATCGTTATACATATTTCAAAATAGAAATGCAAAAATGAAATTGGATTACATATTTTATTTTGCTTAAAATACTATTTATAGTATTTTAATCTAGAAACAATCTAGCCTTTAGACTAATAAGTAACTTAAATCTAACTTAATTTGCTAAACTATTTATCTAAGAGCGTGATTACATATTAAACATGACTCTGAAATGGGGGTATTCAGTATTGTTTGAATATAAGCTGACGGCAATATATTTACACATTGACGAGACTATTATGGATTATGCCAATGCTAGCTAAATCGAAACAACAAGAAGCGTATTCGACACCCACCCATAAAATAATGTCACATATTAAATTAACATTATGCCTTTAAAACTGTAATAAATGAATCAATCTGTCCATAGAATCTAAGTGCAAATATGTTAATCATTAACTTCAACATTTAAATTACATTAAATATGAATATAAGGCATTATTTATGGTCTGGTTTCGAAACCTCGACCCAATGAAGTAATGCACCACACCACCCGTTCTTATAATATTTATATATTTGCATATGTATAATTACTTTATTAATTAAACTCATCATATTTATTTTCGATGACTAAACTTAGGCTATCGCAAAACTATGTTTATCTACTGTTTGTTTTGATATCATTGATCTTTCAGTTGATGATTGTAACCTAATTAATTATCTTGCAAATTATGCAAATTTATTAATTAGCTTAATCGAAATTAAATATCTGCTAGATATTATTAAAAATATAAATACAGAGCCATTTTAAAAAATATGGCTTATATCTAGATATAATATCTATACATATAATAAAGCAGTAACCAAACCATTTCTGTAC
>LQNK01000678.1:127317-149168 GCA_001586405.1 Phoebis sennae | reverse complement strand
GTAATGTATTAATCAAGCCCAGTTTTTATCGGGTGTATTCGTATTAAACTCTCCCCTCTCTATTTTACCCCCCTTATCTTGGTGACCCCCCTAACGATTTTGTTCATCTCAAACTTAAGATTTTATTTTTTCAAAAATGGGCTTGTAAATTTGTATAAATTACTACAAACATTGGATTCTTTTATGTTACACAATTTATCATAGGGGCTGACAATGCAAATCCCCATTTTTACATTCCAATTGTGCAACACTCATCATTTTATATCACTTTTGTTGCTTTATTTAAGAAAGTTGTTCACAGGAAACTTGTATGACTTACAATATACTTTTAAAGAACGTAGACTGTTTTTTTTTTTATATAATAGGGGGCAAACGAGCAAACGGTCCACCTGATGGTGAGTGGTTACCGCCGCCCATAAGCACCCACAATACCAGGGGTCTCGTGGGTGTGTTGCCGGCCTTTTAAGGAGTGATATGCTCTTCTCTTGAAGGCCCCTATATCATATCTACTCGGAAACACCGCTGGTGGAAGCTGATTCCAAAGTGTTGTAGTACGTGGAAAGAAATTTCTACTGAACCGTACGGTTGTCAACCGCCAGGCATCGAGGTGGTGAGGATGAAAATTCAGCCTGTGCCGTGCGGTCCGGTGGTGAAATTCAGCGGCTGGTAAAGTTCCGAATAGTTCATCAGAGCACTCCCCGTTGTAGATGCGATAGAGAACGCAGGGAGATGCCACGTCTCGTCGCAGCGCCAAAGGGTCTAGCCGATCGGTAAGTCTTGGGTCGTCAACAAGGCGTGCTGCTCTACGTTGGATACGGTCAAATGGAAGGAGATGCTGCTGAGGTGCTCCGGCCCAGAGATGGGAACAGTATTCCATGTGCGGCCTGACTTGCGCCTTATAAAGTTTTAGGCGAAGGCCGGGAGTGAAATACCGTCCCGCTCTACAAAGCACGCCAAGCTTTTGCGAGGCCAACTTGGCCTTTCCTTCCAGATGACTACGGAACTGCATCACTTGTGATATCGACACCAAGTATACCAATACTGGCTGTTGTATAAATATTAAATACTCAACTTTTAAGTAAAAACTTCACTCACCTGGAACCAAAGACTATTAACTAGTTTGCTCAGCAAAAACAGCGGCAACACCCATATCATTCGGAACGTCATAGACAAGAACGGTTGTATCCATGACCAGACACTATGAGCCACTCCGGGATTGTGCCCAAACACGGCTATCACTAAGTACTTCACCGATGGCAATAGACCATATTCAAAAACTAATATACTCAGTAGGAATATGAACCCATTCAAGACACAGGATTGCAATACCCTTGTGAGTACTTTTGATTCCCTGAAAAAAAAATTACTTGTTACATTTATAAAATAGTTAAATAGTATCTTCTATAGATATTTTAAGGATGCAAGTATCAATAATAAGCTAATGTTTAAGTACAACTAAACAAAAGTAAATGAACTTATTACATTTTTTTTTAAATCAAGAACCAGTTTTGGGAGCATTTATTGTTACTACTGAGGTGATGCAATTAAAATATAATCTAGAATTAGATAAGTACAGATTGAGTTTATATTTACTTTTAGCAAAGTATTTTATTTTAGTTAATTGTTGACCTTGACTAAATTATTTGCATTCACAAAGCATACTTCATTTAAAACAATAGTTTTCCTTCCTAAATTAAGCATAGAATTAAGATTTTTATGATTATTTATCCAAAGTGATTTTATAACATAATAAACTTTAAGTCGCCAATGTCACTTTATCAATTTACCGCATGAATAATTTTTAAATGAATTTATATTCTAGTTTATTAAGAGGACTAAAAAATTACTATGTAAAATTTATGCAAAAAAATTATTCATATCTTTGAATTTATAAACTTTTAATAAGTTTAATTTTTTTACTCTTTACTACAATTTAATTAATCCAGAAGAACATTTATGGACTTTTTAAATTAACACTATTATATAAACATTCAATATTATTTAAGAAATTGTATGTATTAACATTCACTTACGGTTGTGATGAGCGGCTCGTTGCCCGCTCATTTGTTTTTTTATCTAAATGTAGATACAGAAGTACAGTTACACCACGCAAACTGTCTATAAATCCTTTGATAAGCGAAACTGAGAAATTCTGTAACAAAGACAAAGAAAAACATTAAATGAACGAAAAGCTGTTGTAAATAATAACATTTAATCATTTTACTTACTGTTACGCTTTCCATCTTTGATTACGTGTGCTTTCTATAACAGTGTCATACCGTGTGGTAATTAGGTATTTTTCACATTATTATTTCAATTAATTAATTATTGACGTAATACAAAATTTGGTTGTAAATTCGACTGACTTGTGAATCTATCGATTTGGTTGTCATTTGTCAAAAGTCAAGTAAAATGTCAATGTCAGTGTCATGAATATGACAGTCACAACTTTTCATCTTATCTTTAAAGCCTAATTCACACTAAGTGAACATTTAAAAAATAATATTAGTGGGTTTACACTTGAGAGTCAACATATTTTTAAAATGATCTTCAGAGTTAAGAATAACGATGATAAGGTGCTTATAGTCAATATCGGATGTTATTATGCGTGATTTTCATAAACAAAGGTTTTTGATTTTGATTTAGATACATTTTATAGTAGCAATATTAAAATTACTTAATATATCCTTACTACAATGCCTCACTTTTAAATATAAAATAAGAATTATTTTCTTCAAAGTCATGTGTACCATTCTTAAGAATTTACGTTCAATGGTTTTCAGTCTCTATAAATAAATGTCAATGTCAAAAAACCACAGATAATAAGAAAAACATAACTACTACTTGTTGTTCTTCGGTTTTATTGCGTTTGTTTTCAAATAAATATTTTCTAATAATTAAAAAGTGTATCATAATATCACGTTATAGCTGTTATGAACTAAAGATAAGATGGATAACAAGTTTATT
This sequence comes from Phoebis sennae, assembly GCA_001586405.1. NCBI lineage: Eukaryota > Metazoa > Arthropoda > Insecta > Lepidoptera > Pieridae > Phoebis > Phoebis sennae. The sequence continues at coordinate 146,201 of LQNK01000678.1, read as the reverse complement.
CTCAACAATTTGGGGTAAATATGTAATTTGTTGTAAACAAACATTTACAATACGACGTAGACATTTTGCTTGACCTCCTTAGAAAAGCAGAAATTGTAATCTAATGCTGCAGTAATAACTACTAATGACCTAATAAGTTAATAATTCACACTTTATTATTTCGTGACTATTATTATTTTATTAAAAATATATGCACTGAACAAATTGTAATGATCACAATGAATTAAACTATACAAAGAATTATTGTATTAATAAAAGTTTATGGTAGACAAACATCAATTTTACTTTTTGATCTCGTTTTATTATAAATCTTTACTTAATGTGTATATTTTTATAACATACAGGAATAGTATAAAAATGATAAAGTTTTCAAGCATTGATGCATCTTAGGACTAGCACTTTCACTAAACGAAATATCCAATGAGTGTATAGAAAATATCATTCTTATGTTCTAAAATATTTAACTTTAGCAACTATATCAATATTTTAATACCTTTATTGATATTTTGATTTTTTTGAGTGTAAAATTTTATAAATATTTTGATATTTGTTTAATAATGATAAGCAACCATTTGAAAATCATTTATATAATCCTGACAACACATATGCTCTAAGATTATGTAGACTTGGTTACATATGGTTATATTATTGTTCACTTGTTTTCTTCTGAATATAATACAAAACATAATTGTAAAATTTTAAAAATATTTATTGATGTTGTAATGGGTAGCAATAACAACCCCAATTTCAATTCATTATAAACATGTTTAATTATTCCATAAACCATTCAATAAAATTTTGAGTCAAATAATAAATTTTTACTACATTCAGTTACTATTTTCAATGTTCTATATGTTGTCCGACCACATCATTTGTTAAGTGGTTAGCTCATTAAGCATCACCACCGAGAGGTCTTGGCCTTCATACCCGGTGAGGATGAGAAATATAAAATGCCTCAGTCTGTCAGGGCATAAAAGACTGGTCACCTTCATCCCTAAATAAAACAACAACAAAATTGATTGGCTAAACAGATTTAACATCCACTTTTTGTCCCAAAAGGGAAATGGTATTTCACTTTTTTATCAAGTATAATACCATTGTCAATTGTCTTTTACAATGAGTTACTATTTCAGCTCAATTATCTTATTCCTGTGAATTAAGTCCTATCCTTTGTAAGGTCAGTATTCAAATAGTTAAGTCATGACTCCAACCTGAATGGCCGTAACCTTATTGGCTCATCCCACATTTTTACAACTAGATTGTAGCATTCTGATTTCTAAAAGTGTAATTGGCGGCTTCCTCCCGTCCGTCAGTCGTGCAATCAATGTAGCAACCATCCGCTAGTGCAAAGTTCACGACGTATCGTTGATACGTCACGGTTGATCGTGGACAGGGTCACCAGTGGCGGGGTGGAAATCTCCCCGAATGTGGGGAAAATTTCCCTACTTTGTTGCGTATTTATAAGAAGCTAGAATGTAACGAAGTGGTATTTAACGTAATCGAAGATTTATATAATTACTTATCATTAATGAGACTTGTTTTAACGAAAACGAGATTTTAAAATAATAATAGGAATTAGCAAACCTTTTTATCGTTTGCTCCGTCGAATCATATTTCTGCAATGTCTGGAGAGATTTTGGAGTGAGAGTTCACGCTAAAAGATAAAATTTATTTTTCCCCAAAATCAAGGCAATTTTAACCAATGCGGAGACCCTGGTCGCTACTCGCTACTCGCTAGTGTCAGCCATCGCGATCAGCAATCAGTGTGTGCGCGAGAGTGCGGCGATACGCACGTTAACGCCGCCCAGCTCCTCTGTGACGTAGACCTATAAATATTGTGCCACAATGAAAGTGGATAAAGAAACCCTCGCCGGTCCTGTGGACTCTAAGCCCATTCTCTCCGACAGGAAGGGCAGCCTGAAGGTGACCATCACCCCAGCGCAGCCGAAAACCCTGACGCATCTGCCCAAACGACCACCAGTGGATTTGGCGTTTACAGACCTCACATACAGGGTGCAGGAAGGAAGAAAAAGCAGTAAGTACCTTTTCTTTACTTATTGTGAACAAGCAAAGTACGTAAAATGAGGTCTGCTATCTTAGAACGGTCAAGGACCGTTGTTTTTATCAATAAAACCTATTAACGAAACAAAAATAACTTAATTGGAGGGTAATCTAAAAATCAATCGATTCCAAAAATTTCCAGTTTTTGCCTCGCGATTTGAATTATTCTGTTTGCATACCGAAATGGTAATTAATAATGAAATACGTCAACGTTATTAACTCTATGATTATTATTTGTAATGATGTCTTTATCAATAGAAGCTCTAATTGGATGCTAGAAGCGATTCGTTAGTAATTTTCCTTCAATGATAAATCGCGAGATAAGTCGGGAGTGCTATCGCGCCGTAGATCCGGGATTCCGATTGTAAGGACTATTTTAAATTTTATCAATACGTATTAAATCAAAGCTTACGTTATCATTACGGTCGTGACTTAGGGCTAAATGGCTCATTAAAACGTTTATTTTATTGTGTGATATTTTTCCTTCAAAAACAACGTATACGAGTACGGAAGTAAACAACGTCTTTGTGACTTAATTGCCAATACAAAGGTTCATTGTATTGTTTAAACGTAGCTCCGAACTACCAGATAACAGAGTTCACATGTTTTTGTTCAAATATAAAACCGAATTATTAAAAGCTGTATAAAAGTATGTACATATTTTTACATTTGTTATTGAAACCTTATAATGAAGTTGGCAAGTTCGATTGTCATTGTTTTACCGAGTCATTAGCATTACTGCACAAAAATAAATGGGAAACAACGCAACTTATCGTATTATTACACGACCAAAGAATATAAGTACATACTAGCTGTTCCAAGCGGGTCCGCTCCCGTAGCATACTGCTATATGGCCTATAATATAGTCCTTGTTACACTGTAAAAAAATTGGAAATAGGTCCAATTGTTTTTGAGTCAAATTACATACAAAACAAATGTTTCCTCTTTATAATATACAAGCTTAGCTCTGCGGTGTGGCCCGCGTATATCACTCGTTCCCGTACCATTTTCGGCATAGATACTATCCTATGTCATTCCTGGGGTTTCTACGAATCTGTGTACAAAATTTCATCCCAATGGGTCCAGTTATATAGTTTCGGAGCCTATTCAATTCAAATAAACAAAAAATCAAATCAACGAATCACCCTTTTAGAGGTGAATTCTTCAAGTATTAGGAATATAATACGTTTTGAGAAAAGATTCTAACAGTACTCAATAAAGTAAGTAGTACCGAAGACTATCTGTAAGAGAACGTCATTTACCCAAAACATTGAATTTGCCGTTGTATACATTTGTTTATGTTTTGCTGTATCCAACTACTTCTCTGAAATGAGTATTTTTATTGTTAAAAGGGGATTATCTCCGAAATTAACGAACCGATTAAAATACACCTCTCATTAAGATGAAGCTTGATTGTCAAAGGATAATGTTATGTGCTATTTTTAATTAAATAATAAAGTAATAACGCTTTATTTAAAAAAAAAACAAAGTTTCGGGTGTCACTTATTTAATTAATATTTTTGGAAGTTTGATTCACTGTTGCTTAGCAATTCATAAATATACATGTATATACTTTATTCATACATTCCATTTATATCATGCCAAATAGAGTTGAGTGAAATGACAGATAATGGGGCGTACAAACATACGATAAACAAATACATACAGACGATATGTTATGCATCTATGTATGGGGTAGGTATATAAAATTATTCAATGATTGTACGTTATAAAAGTATAAATCGAAAAATAAATCCAATTTATTCGGTCATTCAGACGTGAAAGAGATGAAGAACAAAAACAATAATAAATAAATAATGAATTCTTTGGTAAACCGATTTACGTTTTATTGGAATATATTCAAAGAATTAATTAAATAACATTTGTGGCATGCTAGTAGTAGTAGGAATTGGCTTCACATAAGGCGGGCGGCATTACTCCATAATATTTTTATTATCACGAACTGATATGTGGAACCCTAGCATAAAATAAATAAATAAATACATATCTCTTTAATTCTGAGCTTTTATACGTACATACATTGAACTATGATGTGTATAAGAAGTAAACAGAAAATTAAACTTATTTAATTATTTATTTTATAATACATGTATATTTAAATAACTTTTAAAAGGAAGTCGTTTGCCTCTCCATCTCGTTCAATGCCAATATGGTTTAAAAAAATACATGTTATTCTTGTTTCGTATTAAAACTCGTTTTCCCAACTTTAATGTACAAGAATTAATTACCATTTCAGCAAAAAACTGTTCGTTTATAATTTTATATTTCTTTGAGATTTTTCAGAACGACTCTGCACCTAAAACGTATAATATGTCTTGTAAAAAATTGTTTGTAACATTATGTCAAAATTTTATTTAATTTGACAAACATTATTAATATAATCTATTTAAAAAAATAATACCTTTGCTATTTATTTATATAGCTATACTTGTTTTGGATGCTTTCATTTGCTTGAAACACGATATTTAAAAGGTTCCAAATATCTAATATCGGTATTTTTTATAATAATATAAGAAAAATTAAAAAGAACTTAATTAAAAATGAATTATTGAAGTCGTTAAAGCCAACATCGCATTAACCTCTCCGACCCAGGTACCATTAATACGCTGTTTTACAATTTCAATAACTATAATGTGCTAAATTGATTTCCCCGACGTAAGCATATATTTCTAAAATCTTTAAGATAATTGAGTATTGAGGATTTTAATTATATTATTATTGTTGATATGGACAATGAAAAATGTTTTAATTTTATGAAAATTCGAGAGGGCATTTTTTTGTTGCCCGTTTTAGTATCTCGAAAAAAAGTGAGTCAGATGCCCCCCTCAACTTCTGAATCCTGAATCCTAGGGACTCCCTTAGATGCAAGTAAAGTTTAAGAAAAGCAATGTCTTAAAATGCCAGAATCGAAGTATTTACTTGTATCTATAAAATTTAGGATAAAGGATATGAATAATTATCATCAATTACTTATGGTAACATGACCCATGCAGAAGCAATTAAATAAATTACGTCAAATTAAATAATTAAACTCGAACATTTTACTCGACGTGATTCAGTTCTAAGGGATTTACTCGATCTGTATAATATTTGAACTGTGTTTGTTTAATATTTGAAATTTTAAATACATATTAGCACACAGAAAAATATAAAAAAAATTCACATTCACTTCTGGCAATAAACAACATAATATTCAGTCTCGTGAGAAATAATCTATTCTCTCAGAAGGTCTGTGTGTCATACACAACAATTAAAAGCGAACAGTTTTATTAAACAAGGAAAACTCAGCTAAGTGGTATATAGTCTGTACTCTATAGAGTATATAGCACTTAGCTCTAGGTGCAACAGTCAAGGATGTGGTGGCTAATTATTCTCAGTTCATAAACGGTGCGAATTAATACGTTTACATTTTTATAACATTAATGTATTGATATTGTTTTTTAACATACAATATTCAAAATTTTCTTAGTACTGCAGTAAAAAAATACGTTATGAGTATAATCAGCCTTCAACCTAGGGGGCCTGGTTCACAAATGCGAATACGATCAGAAAATATCGAAAATCGGAACAAGATTCAAACAAATTTCGACGGAAACCTCTTCGTTCCGTCTCAAATTGGATTTGTGAATCAGTGCCTTGGTGGTAAGACTTGTATGTTTATGATCTGATGTAGAGAGACAACAGTGAATGAAGGCTTAAACTCCCTCTGAATTATTATTATCAAAATACCCGTGTGATGCTATAACTTTATGCCGAAAAATAGAACCGACTTCCTCACTCTAAAAAGTAGAAAATAACCTTTATTTTATTTTTGTTAAAATGTATACTAAGTCCGTGTAAGATGTTGTTAAATTCACCGACTTTGTATATATTTCAACAAAAATAAAAAATACGGTTGAATTGAGAACCTCCTCCATTTTTTTGAAAGTCGGTTAAAATAACATTCTGTTCGTTTCTCCATTATAGAGATACCGACAGTATTAGCAGATAGATAGTTCAGAATCATTCCGGTATTTCAAATTTCAATATATGGACTTCATATAGGTCGCTAGTTGCTAACCACAGTTATTGGGAAATCTATAACAAAATTACAAGTAATTGCTTATCGATTACTGATTGCACGTTTATGATAATTAATAAGTCTGCATTTGTCCAATAGAATCTATTGTTTGTTTAATTGCCAATGGTTTTATTTCTGTTATTATAACTTCTAATAGAACGTATAACTTAGTAAAAAGAGACCGTAGTCGTTTCATTATAATTCATATTTTCTCTACGACATAGTTTTTGGATTGTATAACATATTAAAGTGTATTCAAATATAGTATAGCATGCTGTGTTATATTGCGACAAACGTCTTTTGATGTATTTCCGTCAATGGTATTATCAGATAACCTATGTGTTTATTTACCTAAGTACAAAGTGTCAATTCAATATGTGTATATGTTGAACATGTTGCTTAATTATATAATTTACTCGCTCTGAACTCTCATATAAAAGACTCATTGCATATACTGGTTTCGTGTTTAATCAACTTTCCGAATTTTGCTAAAATATAGATTTGCCAATTGCATTTAGAGATACTGCACTGTTATATGAATCAAGACGAATAATTTTATAAAGACTGCCTGCACTTATAATATTTACATCTCTTTCCTTTGCTCTTATTTGATCAACCATTTAGATAACATGATTTTCACTAACAAAAGCCGTGTCGTGAGAAGCGACGGATATGGTAGAAATGTGAATGTAAACTGATTACATTGTAAAAGGACGTTATCTTCAGATTGCAAAAATGTATAATCAGCTTGACAACAATATGCATTGATAGCGATATGGATATGTTCATGAAGTGTAGTAGCCGCTTAACATTAAGTGAACCGGCCTGTTATACCTTTAAATACAGATTAGAGAATAAAAGGCAGATGGAGTGTGCCGAAGACTCGAGTGACGCTAACTACTTGTACTTAGAACATACGTTTTTAAGAAAAGTTACAATGTCCTCGTGACCTGTTACGTTAAACTAGTTACAGGCGTTTTACAAAAGCAGCAGCGTTTTCGGCATATATCGTAGTAACCACCAACAGAATGACTCAAGGAGAGCCCGAATGAACTATTGTGACGTGACATGGACACTTCCTGCTATTAACCACTTGGAGTGTGTACGAGCATTCCTTTTGCAAATATTTTTAAACTTCTTAAATTGCTGGTGCGCGTAAAAGTATAAGCGGTGTTTTCCTTGAATGACGAATTTTTTTATTTATTAAATCACTATTTAATTATAAATTTCCTCCAAAATATCAAAATTCAGAAGTACTTATTCCTGGTTTGGAATTGGTTATAAGTACTGTAGTACAATATTGTGAAGGTAATATCTGATAGAAATTTGGTAATTTTTTGCTCCGTCGGTGCGCTTTGTCATTCTACCGTGACTGCGACCTTACGGTATGAATACGAAATTAATATCGAATTCAAACATTCATTTTAACATTTTAAATGACGATTTAATCGTTCATAAATAAAAATCAATTGCTGTTCGTTAGTCTCGTTAAAACTCGAAAACTGTTGAACTGATTTGACTAATTTTAGTCTTGAAATATTTGCCGAAATCCAAGGAAGGTTTAAACTGTGGGAAAATATGGAAAAATTGTGAATATAACAGTAATAAAAATCACAATTATATTTTTCCATACAAATAGTTAGTGTCTGTCAAATATATCAAAAATGACGGTATAAAGTTCGTTAGGTCAGCTAGTCGTTCATACAAATCAAGCAAAATTTTTGTATACATATTTTTAAAGCGAATTTATGTTATTTAATAAATAAAAGTAAAATAATTATACGCGTCGATTAATGACCGGATGAGAGTATATCAGCTTATATACGAAGCTTCTTCCTTTTGCTATGTTTTAATTGGTAATGTTTCAACTGGTAACACTATATCTAGAGATTTTGTTGATATTCATAGTTTGGTATATTACAGCAATTTAAGTATACTTTAACGTGGCGTATAAAAATCTTTGGCATAAAATTTGTGAATGTTTGTTAAAAATAAATGTATCAATGTAAGTCGCAAAAACTCCCGAACGGATTATAATGAAACTTGGTATACATATAGGTAAAGGTTCAGAATAACATATAGGCCTATTTTAATCCCGTAGTTGCCATGGGATCAGAAGTTACGCGGGTGAAACTGCGAGGCGCGGCTAGTATATAGTTAAATCTACTAGATAATGTAAAATTTGTTCCTTACTGTCTTGTGATGATGTCTTTACCAACGCACCACTGTAGTTTTCTATACCATAAAGTAGGTTTTAATAATGTTACCATCAAACGCCATTTTGTTATTAAACTCACATATGACGGTTATATAACATATGATTTATGTTTCATCTAACGCCTCATAAGCTAAGCGCCTTGAGAAAATGCTCGGTTGCTGTCGTAGAATTAAAATCAGAGTCATGACAAGGTCTGCATGGTTATGAGTTTGTGACGTAGTTAATAACTGGTTTTTAGTAATTAGTCGTTATACGTGTTTATCAGAAACATCCAATCTAAAAGTTGCGTTAATTGTCAGAAATTCCAGAAACAGTTCGAATGTTTTAAATTATTTTGTTATAATTATTAAAGAACACAATGATGGGAAGAATATATTTGTTAATCATTTGTTCAATTATTAGGTTGGTATTTTATCATAAGGTTTTTAAGCAATAGTGTGTACAAATTTTCAAAAAAGTTCATATGACAATAAGTTTATTGAATAATCATAAGGTTCTTTATACAATTGTGTGAACAATTTAACAATTTTTCAAGATTTCGTATGTCAGTTTGTTTTTATTTAATACTCACCATTATTTAAATTGTTATTACATTAAGTATGCAATTTGAATAATCTAGGTAATTATTGGACTCCGTTGATACGTCCGGTCGTGTCATTATTGTATCTCTTTGTGTTCTATTATTTTCTAGGATTTTTTTCAAGTATTGTTATGTAAATAATTATGTATCTTTATAATTTTAGGATTCACGTACGTTTAAAACTTTGTAATACCAATAATAAATTGAAAGAAAGAAGTAAAATTTTATATATACTTGGATCACTAGATAACTGATAAACATATTCAATTTATTTTGGACGCTATGATTAACGGTTTAAGTCACTTGTAATAATAACTGTCCTTTCTCGTTAATAAATTAAATGATTTGAATGAAGTTTAGCTTGATTTATAAAATGTAGAACAATCACGATTAAACCTCAGTAACACAGAAATTAATCCCGTTAATGATATTATCTTATTATTACACAAATATGTCGTTATCGTCATTGAAGGACATGTTTAAACGGTTAAAGATATCGTCTTTGATAACATTTGTATTAATTGGAAAATAGTATCTACGTGATTTAATATGCTCTTTATTATTTTTGATGTTAGTTATTAAATGTCATCTTCTGCTTATTGGGCATCGCTATGAAACACCCGCAACACTACACATTTGAGGGTTTTTGAAGATAAATCTAAGACGTTCTAAGCTGTGCTAAATGTACTATTATTTATATAAGGAAGTCACTGTCATTTTAATTTAATGGAGCTTGTGTTCATTATTTTTAATTCCTTTATTTCCTCGCATTATCAAAATAATTTTATTAAAATATAGATTTTAATGAGTATAACCTAAAACAGTACCTTGGAGTATTCCCTATTAATCTACTATGTATTGTCAATTCACGGTCACTAAAAAAAATCGCAAAATGTATTATTTCTACATTACAGACTCATTTAGGAGTAAATACAAAGAATATGACATCTGATCTTCTGGTTTCGTATAAAAAAGAAACACATATGAGTGACACTTACGCAATAAGAAGCATGTGTTACATAATTGAATGCTAGTATAAAATCTTGCTGTGTAATACGTGCAATTTTCACCGTCCATCCTGTTGTGTAATGATAAAATTATATAGTAATGACCAGTTCTTATTGTCATGTGTTTTCCATGCGTTTATAACAGCGTAATTTAATAGTATAATTCGTAATTATTGTTTGGGAGACTATTCGGTATTTATGGTTTAAGATACGTAGTAATTTATTATCAAATTCAAATGTTTAGTAGTTTCAAAGTTAAAAAATAACAAGATAACAGCAACGCACTTTACAAATAAGTACTTTTAGAAAGGCTCATAAGAGATCACTTCATTGCCCTTTGTACTTGCACGTCGCTAGTGACTATCATGTATAAGGATGCTGATAAGTAGCTTCCGACTTGTTAAGTACCTAACATACTTCACCTATAATCTGATAATTTCTGTTTTATAAATGTTTAATTGACTCTCTCAAACTTTTTAGTTCACATTCAGATTCAGTTCACATTCAAAATATAAGGATATAACAATATTATGTATAGTATATTTAACGTCTTTATATTCACCACAGATAATATTGTTCCAATAGTATATCCTAATCTGATAATTTATAATAATATTATAAAGCTGAAGGGCTTGTTTATTTGAAGCGCTAATCTCAAAACCTACCTAAGTGTTAGACCCTTAACCGAGAAAGGTTAACAGGAAGGAGCATAATGTAAAACATTTATCATTATGCGACGGAAGCGAAGTCACAAAGAACTAGTTTGAACTAGGAATAATTAAGAAATTAATGATATATTTTGTCCTATAGATGTCAAGACAATCCTCAAGTCGGTATCGGGCAGGCTGCGATCCGGCGAGCTGACGGCCATCATGGGCCCGTCCGGCGCCGGCAAGTCGACGCTGCTCAACATCCTCACGGGATATAAGTAAGTATTATACTATGAACTGGCTCGCCGTTCGCGGATTGGTTCGCGTGGACTAAATGATATGACATTTTTAAAGATTTTAAGAGGTTTCTCTGGTCAACACTATCTCTGGTATCTACACTAGTGTTACAAAGAGGAAAACTTTGTTTGTTCGTTTAGTAGTAATGAATAGGCTCAAAAACTTCTAGACTCATTTTAAAAAAATGTCATCATTCGAAAGCTACATTATCCACGAGTAAAAAAGGCTATATTTTATAGGCTATATATATAACATTATGCCGCGTGGATCAGCTAGTTTTAGTATAATAGCTATTTGGAAACCAAAATATTATTGAGATCTATTTTACACTCTTTTAATTATGTATTCGAATGATGATGATTTTTTTGGGTGTAGTGGTATATATAGTAGGTACATTGTGGTATTTAAAATCAAGGATATTTTAAACCGTAATCTATGCCTTTCAATAGGACGAGTAAAGTTAAATGTTGTAAATTTATGCAATGATACATCTCTTTTCACTAATTTTATATTTAAGGTCCTTTAAAGGTCAAGGCTTAACGTGAAAAAAATAAAGGGAAATTATTTACGTTTTGTAGTCCAAATATTCAGTTGATTCTTAGCGAGATGTTTAAATTTTATTCTGTCTCTTCGTCCCTTCATAAGAGTGACAGTGGCAGCATGCCATTAAGAGCTTCTTAACGTTAAGTATCATTCAGAATTTGAATATTAATGTCAAGTTTAAATGATGTGAATGTAATCTGCAAAAATAATTTATTTTTGCCCTACATTATTTCTTACTTTCGTTTTCTAGAACTATAAGTTTTGTAACTTTAGACAAGCAACAAAAAATATTGGAAGAATTAAAGTAAATAATATACCATTTTACTCAATATTAAACGTTCAAGTAGTCACTTATTACATCAAAACACTTCAAATAATTGTTTGCGTTGCTAGCCCGTGCGCTTACAAAATCGTGGAAGATTTTGCACAACCAAACATTATTACCACAATATCGGCAGTGTTTGGTTTATGGCAATGCAAAAAAAAATTAAGAGTCGATAAAAAAATGTAGTTAATGTCATAATAGTTATAAATAGAATTTATTAGGAAAGTAGATGATATTTTTTTGTGGACGGAGCTAACTCCGTCTCTCCGTATCAGGCACTCAACAAACTCTGAGTTTGTTAAATGATAAACCGAGTTACTTACTAGATCTATTAAAGTCTATTTAACAATACTATTAAATTCAACATTTATAAGTTAAATATAAAAACCTAGGTCAACTATATGAAGAAGTCTTTAACAGTTTTAGAAGCAACTTTTCAATCACTTTTTGTCCAACATCGTCAGGCATTGGTTGACGTTTAATATCTAGGTGTAGTGGGATGACGGTACTACATTCAATTGTTGATAATTCGTACACGTGTCTTACTACTGAGTCCTTTAATGGACTGGATATCACTGTCACCTTAGATTTAACTGTCATTTGTCACTCATTTTCCGATTTGGTCCAAATGCATTTTGCTCAAGCATTTTGGACGTAAGAATCTAACTCTTTTTTGAAGTAATGTCTGAATGAAATCGTGTCAAGAAAATATTTGAAATAAATCATATAATTGTGTCCCAAAATTCATGTATCACGCCACTACGTAGACCCTGACCTCTGACCTAGTTAAAAACCGTGCCTTTGAAGTGAGTAAGAACTAATTCGTAAATAATTCTGGATTAATTAAAAATACATAGAGGTTTATTGAGTATTGATTTTAAAGGGTAGGCTCTAATGATTGTTTTTCCCCGCTAGGAGTTGAGCAAAACATAATTTTCAGCTTATATTTTGAACAATATAATGCAATGTCCAAAAATATTTCAAAACGATGCTAAGGATTTGAAGATCATCCGCTACCTATCCAAAAACCCACAAACACACCTTCTTCACCGAAAATAACTTTAACATACATTCATAAATACTACTGAGTCGATATTAAACATTTGAACAAAACATCAAATCCTAACTGTCGAGCAGTTTCTGCACCTTTTGTACTTTCTCTTACCACGCGAATACGGGTACTGCTGGTGAAAGTAAAGTTTTGCGAGCGTACGCAGCATCTAGATTTATGGTGAAAATTAAATTCGGTCTGAATGTTGTTACGTGCCAAATCTTTACTCGAGTTTGAAATGTTAACTGTAATGTAGCATGGTTAATAACATATGATGGATATGTAATTTTATGTTTTCAGAATATAAAATGTACACTACAACTTTGATCTTAAGAGAATCTTTTTCATTTTTCATTAAAAAATCTCTTGGTCTTTAGAACAATGTTCTTGACAATTTTGACATTCCATATAACCCTGTGTCAAATCGCACTTCATTAATAAAAGTTAAAGGAGACGTTAATTAGTTTTGAGTAGTAAAAATGTCAATACTTCGGTAATGCACATTAACTTCTGGGGTCATTCCACACGAGCGAATGTTCAAGGGCGTCCCTTCAAAGGAAATGTCAATACTGAATAAAACTTATAAGCAAATTAAATACCGGAATTACTAAAAAACCAGAAGAGTGAAAAAGACAGATTTTCGAAAAGGTCTGCGAGTAAATAGCCTTACAACTTGCGAACGTGGATTGATTAATAAATGTCATTGAAATTAATAATATGCGAAGTTTTTTTGTTTAGTGAAGGAACGTGCATTTTGTTTTGCTCAACTTGCATGTTTGCAAATTGATCAGATCTTGTTGAAAAAAAAAATCTAAGACTAATTTTGCGACCAAGTGTACTAATTTTATCAAACGGGACTTACAACTAAGCAATTGTTAATTTTAGGCAAGAATTTGTTGCAACTGTTTTCAAAAAGCAGAGGAAGATGCAGTAGTTGTACCATTTTATTGGCTACCAGTAACCATGCAATATTTAAGCTAAATACTTCGCAGCACAGGCTGGGTGGTCTTACCTTTCACGTCACTGTCATAAATTTATTTATTTGTCATTCCTTTGTTTTTGTTCTGCTATGTGCTTTTTTTTTTAAATTTCTGTTTCTATTATAATGTATCTTTAATATGTATTTCTATTGAAGTGTCGTATGTGATGTGAACAAATGTTTCTTTATTTCTATTTTTCTTATGTTATTCACAGTAGCTCAGATCACATGTATAACCACCGCCTTTGTTTTACTTAATGTTTGCTGAAGTTTTAGTCACACAAATTTATCCATATTTATAAAGATTAACTATGATTAACCCTTGATATGTCAAATAATCAATACTCGATTCATGTCTCAATTTTGTAAACTTCCATAGATATAATAACAAAATATGATTAGGTATTAGATTGATAATATAATGTTATCGCAATAATTTTAAGTCAAGATTTTAGTTGCGTAAAATGTAGATAGTATTTTATTGGATGGCATCAAATTTTAATTACGATCGATGGAAATATAATACCAGTGACCTTATTAGAAAAATAATGGCTATGTTTCTATTAATGAAAAGAAATGATAAATTACTAGTTAGTTTTGCAGTACCTACAAATAGCTTCATGAATGACAGTTACTAGAAACTAATATCCTAATATTAAAAATGCAAAAGTTTGTAAGGATGTACGTATTTTTGTACTCTTTCACGCAAAACCGACTGAACCGATTATAATGAGACATGGTATACATATAAGTAAGGATCTAGAATAACATATAGGCTACTTATAATCCCGGAATCCGGGAAACCGTGGGATGCAGTTAGTAATAAGACAAAAAATCATATATAACTGTGTTTCTTTTATAAGAATTATTGTTAACCTTGATATCTCATCATCCGTAGTTCCTATAGCAATCATAATAGTTCCTCTATTGCTCAAAGGTGCATTTCATTCTAAACCAATTGTTACTGACGTTTGCGTGAGGAATACGATATTATTATTATTCTTGTCCGTACTCGATTTGCTTTGGATACTTAGAAAAAAGTCGTTTATAGCTAGTAAAAGTAGATATAGAACTACATGTTGAATCACGACGTATACGTAATATGGCTGCGATACGAGATTTATTTCTACCATGTTACATATTGAAATGTGTAAGTTATGTTTAATATCAACAATCAAATATTTTGGTATATCCAACGAGTAGAAAAATCTATACATATAATAAAACAGTAACCGAACCATTTCTGTACATTGAATATTTTTCAAAAAGAGTAATTGGTATGCAACATTTATGTTCTATAGATACCAAAACCATGGTTAGAATTTTTTTTTTCTGTTTGTCTGTCTGTTTGTCTGTTTGTCTGTTTATCTGTTTGTATGTTCGTCAATCACGTAATAACCACTGGGCAGTTTTTGATAAAATTGTACATGCTGATAGACCAATATTAGGTGCAACTTATAGGCTACATTTTATTTGAAAAAAATAATTTTAGGGGTGGCTCTCCATACATGTAAACAAAGGGTAAAAAAATAAATTCGCGAGTACATCATTAAATTTGATGTCATTAGATAGGTTTTTAAAAATGAAATAGAGGTCTCTAAATGCGTTTTTTGCTAAATTAAATATTTTTTGAAATATACGCTTCTAAAGTCGTGAAAATGTCATACCACGTGGCAATGCGAGATTTTGGTTGACGCGCGGTCATGTCTTTTTATACTCTTAACGTATAGATACGGTAATAAATTCTCAAAAACCTTCAAAAAATAACTAACTATCCGCCCGCGGCTTCGCTCGCGTGTGCTACAATTTTCTGTATTTGGAAGAGGCGCGTTCACTCTGAGATCTTGGTGAAACCTATTTCCTTAGAAAATTATAAAAAACACTATAGACATGCGGATATATCAGCGGTTCTGTGATCGTAATTTGTTTTAACTTTTGTTGTGCGCCTCTAAAAAGTACAGAAATTAGTAGCCCACGCGTGCGAAGCCGCGGGCGGAAAGCTAGTAAACTATGCATGATTTAAATTGGAATTTGTATTCAGGATAACGCTTATACCTTCGTATGTAATGATCGTTTCTTTTGATTACTTTAATATCGCTCGTAACTGTTTTTTTATTAAAAATTAAGAATTTTTATGTTTAAAGAATATTATGGAAAACAACATTCTGCTTTCGTATAAAAATAAACAGTTATAATAAAGGAGAAGAAAAATGTACACTTCGCTATTATGGACAAAATAGTACTACATATAAATTGCACCAACGATTACTGGAGCTACATAGGTACTAGGTACTCTGCACTCTCGTATTGGGTAACGCTATACGATACCCAACCTGTAGCGTGTAATGTTTGCAAATATTGCGATACGCGCTGTAAATATTTCAACGGTGGTACAATATTTTTGTTTATTTGCCAATTATTGATTTTTAGAACTCATTGATTTTAGAATAATTCTTGCTTAAACACTAAAATAGATTATAATGTTTATGTAAATTACGTCTTTTGAGCAATAGAATGTGATTTCCAAACGCATCACTGATAATGATGTTGTAATGTTTTATTTTCATTGCAAACGTATTTGTGCCTTGATCCGAACGGGTTGAAACCAAAATGGTACAACGGTAAAGATTTGTATCGATTCTTGGGTTTTAGTCCTTTTATTGAGTCGAAGAATTGGTGATATTTTGTTGATATTGCAAAAGATTCGCGTTGCGTTCTCTATGCAAACCGGATTCTTGTTATCTAGCCCAGCCATTAAGTGGGTCAAGCGGTCAATTTGTTCTTCAAAATGAACCGCCTAATATGTCACTAATTAGCGAAATGCATACATAGTACTAATAGATTTTGAAAGCCGTAAGATGAGAGTACTAAGATACATTTTAGGTAAATGAGCTCTGATTGTTTTTATCTTTAAAGGCAATGCTCATTAATGTCACGTTGTTATGAACGAGTGACTATTGCATGATTATACATTTTAACTTTAAAATAATATTGCATTCCATTTATAGTCTACACTAATATTATAAAGGGGAAACTTTGTTTAATTGTAATGAATAGGCTTAAAGACAACTGGACAGATTTTAAAAATTCTTTCACCGTTCGAAAGCTACATTATCCACGAGTAACATATGCTATATAACTTTATGCTACGGGAGCAAAGCCACGCGGAACAGCTAGTACACAGTAAAGTGTATTAATTTTCGTTGTTAATTTGCTTAAACGATGACCGCGAATCAATTGTAAAATAAGTGACAAATCAGATACTTGAAAGCTTTTAGAATATACGATTTAATGCATATGCATTAATGCGTGAAATGTCATTTTGATAGAATAGCAGGGTAATTTGTGTAATTAAATGCATATAATTAGAATAATATAAAATATTGTTTTCCGATAACCTCCATAAATCAATTTATACAGGGTAAATTAATCTTCCGGATTGTGCAATTTGTGTTGACCATCAATATATTACCGTGTTTTTACCGTCATTTTAACTGAGTTGGATACTGGAATTATTTGACCTCTTCGATAGCCTCGAATAAGGTTACACTTGTACTTAAATGATCACATCCCCACCTAGGTCCAATGCAGAGATTATACAATCGTTTTGCAAGCGATTACGCTACTGTTTTTTTATATTTGCTGAGAGGAAAAAGACTTGGAAATTCATTCATATATAACTTTAAACGTCGTGGTTACTGTAAGGGTGGTAGCTCTCTTATGCTCCTCACTAGCTGAGCTCCGCGTTTTCAACCGCATAAATCCCGTTTCCGTAGGACTTTCGAGAAGAAAACTATTCTTTGTCATTCCTGAGGTTTCAAATAATCTCTGTACAAAATTTCATCCAAATCGATCCTACAGGATCTATGGAGTCTATTCAATATGAAACAAACAAATATTTCCTCTTTATAATATTAGTATAGAAGTATAGAAAATTAGATAAGCTATAGGTTGAACATATTGAGTGAATGAATGAATGAATGAAAATACTTTATTGCTTATAAATAGGAATTTACAATAATAGAAAACGTAAAGGACAAACATTGTTTAAAGCATTACGCTGTTGAAATAAATAAAAGAAAATTCCGTCCCACGCACCATATATTTAATGTTTTGTGGATTAGTAGGTATAATATTGTGTCGGTCCATTTTACAACTTGCGTATTATTACGGAAATCTCGTTTGTAGATATATTGTTTCGTAAGCATTATAGGACGTACTTTGTAAAGTTAAGATAAAGCCTGTTTTGGACGTCACAACTTGCAGATAATTAATAAGTTTACAGATACGTGTGTTATAATTTTTTTAAATAAATTTATTTGAATTATTCTTGTTCAATCCTAACTTTCTTAATAATATTATAAATGCAAACGTAACTCTATTTGTCTGTCTCTTCTTCACGCCTAAACGACTGAACCGATTTGGATGAGATTTTGTACACATTTTTATATATAGAGAAAGGACATAGGATATTTTTTATCCCGGAATTTCTACGCTAATGGGAAATATACGCGAGTGAAACCGCGGGGCGCAACTAGTTTATTATAAGTATCGCCATTGTGTGGATATCTATTAACACGTGTTATTAGTTATTGCTCATAAACCGATTCATTTATGTTTATAGTGAGTAGTTTAAAGTTCATTATTCCCAAAATAGGTTAGTGGAAATTAAAATATTTCTAGAATATTGTATACTAGGTTCAGCTCGGCTTCGCTCGTGCTAAATTTGGGAACATAGATCAATAAAAACTATCCACAAATTTCATCAATATTCGTTCAGTAGTTGTGGCGTAATTGACTCAGAAATTCGAACATTTTTCACATTTGTACTAGCGGATAAAATAAAAAGGATAAAACGAAGATTTTGTGTAATTATACCTGTAATATTAGAAGTATAATTGTATTTCTAGCTCTGCGTCGCTAAAGGACAGAAGGTCATCTGTCTATCTTGATTTTCTTAATTCATGCAAGTTATACCGTCACTCACGTGTCATGGATTTAAGTGTATAATTTATACAATTATACAATTTGACGGCACTTCGCCTGTGCATTCTATTATATGATGCATTCTATTATATGACTAGCTTTTGCC